>PVKA01002640.1:73170-121954 GCA_004027165.1 Ctenomys sociabilis
TTTTTTTTTTTTTTTTTTTTTTTTTTTTTTTTTTTTTTTTTTTTTTTTTTTTTTTTTTTTTTTGTCTTTTTGAGACAGGGTCTCGCTATGCAGTTCAGGCTGGCTTTAAGCTCACTTTGTAGCTCAGGCTGGTCTCGAACTCACAACAATCCTCCTGCCTCAGCCTCCCGAGTGCTGGGATTACAGGCATGCGCCACCTTAAAACATGACACAGACTGCTGCGTAAATAGTGTTCGGTGTTGAGGCACTTGGGTCTTCACACTGATAGCACTAGTTGACTCCTGCAGGCCTGAGTCACAGAGCGACTACTAAGGAACATGATTTTTATTGTAAGTCTACCTTTTCCTGAGGCTCTTCCAACATTTCAAACTCCCAAGTCAGAGACACACAATGGATTAGTTCAAATAATACAGATTGATCACCTGCTGAAAGTAAGGACAGTTACTGAACCATCATTTAGTTTTAGTAAATGCTTGGATATTCAAATTATTTGGCACTGCATTTGAACTAAAACAATCTACATTATATGGCATGTCATTCTAATGGAAATGGATGTCAGGGATGCTATTTATTCTTTTTACACAAAATTATGTATGAAATACTAAGAATCAGATATTGCATTAATCTATAACTATAGATTACTTCGGTTGCTGTCATAATTGAATATTGAAAAGAAAATAGTACGTGACTGTTTTTATGTTAATATTGGCATGTAAAAAATTTTGTGATTCTGAATCACTTTGAGTAAATAGCTTTTGAACAGATATGGCAAAATTTTTAAACATCATTACTCTAAAGAAAGAGTGTGTGGCCCAACAGATCCCTAATTGAATATCTAATTAGGATTGATAGCTTTTGCCACTTTAAACTAATAAGAAAAGAACTAGTTTCAATTTTTTCTGCTTTAATAAATAGCTTTATGAATCATTCCGCATATATCTTCAGAATCTAACACCTGAAAAGATCAATCTTGCCCAGAGCCTGAAAATGGATGCAAAAGTACTTTTGCTTTTCCACTGTTTTATTTTGTTTGTTGCCTATAGATTTCTAAGTCATGGATGATATAAAACCATATTTCTAGGAAAGAAATCTTCCTGTTCTTGCTAAGGCCTCCACACATACCTGCATTGCTTTGACTGCTGTTACCATCTTGGTACTGGATTGAATGATATGATAACTACTGTCTGTTATCCTTGATGGTAATTCATTTGCCTTCCATATCATCTCCCCATATTTGAATGTACACAAAAAATACTAATGACTATACCACAAGTCATAAAGAAGCATCTTTGTTTGAATGTGTATGGTTTAAATCATATTAGTACAAGAAAAAGTCAGACTCTTTGATTACTAGCAATCTTTTCACAATTTATAAGATTTTGTATTTTGAAGATAATTTTTCCCTTAACTGTTTTTCTCAGTTACGTTAATATATCCTTTTGATGTCCATTTTAGAAAAGTTCCAGTTAATAATCTAGAAGCCAAAGAAGTGAAGGAGCTTTGATAAAAAATTTCAACATTGTCAGACCTGATGGCACACCACTATAAACTCAGCACTCAGGAGGTTGAGGCAGGAGGATCACTTGGAGTTTGAAACCAGCCTAAACTGCAAAGTGAGCACAGTGAAACCCTGTCTTAAAAAAGTCAATATTGATTGATAAACAATGAAATTAGGAATACATTCAGAATAACTATCAATTCAGAGAAGTTAACATGGTTATTTTTCTAACTGCAATATTCCTTTCCATTCTCAGATTACAGAAAATAAATTATTAAAGGTAAACTGTGTTAGAAAACTATACAAAAGTTTTTATAACCTGGTTTAACAAAGAAATCAAATAAAATATTTTTAAAAGAAATGAAAAAAACAGAGTAGAAGAGTTTTGATGGAGCAATGAGACATTTTACATTTTGTTTGAATGAAAGCGAAGACAGAGTTTCAGATCTTGAAGATGTGGGTGCAGCTAGTGAAAAGGTGAGAAATGATCTCTTAAAAACAATGATGATGCAGGAAAAAATAGACCTGCAAGATTATGTCAAGATGAACAATGTGAGATTAGTAGGCACCAATGAGAAAGAAGGAGTCAATACAAATGATATAAGAAGAATATGGGCAGAAGTAATAGCAAAACACTTCCCAAATATGAGGAAACAATCTAACATCCTGGTAACTGAAGCATATAGAGCACCAAATAGCTTCAACCCTACTAAAAACACCCCGAGACAAGGAGTAGTCAAGATCCCAGAAATCCCACTCAAGAATAATATATTGAAAACTGCTAGAGAAAAGAAGCAGATCGCATTCAAAGGAAAACCCATGAAAATTACAGCCGAATTCTCTTCACAAACCACGAAGGCAAGTAGAGCTTGGAGCACAGCACCTCAAGTCCTCTATGAAAACAAATTCCAGCTGAGAATACTATACCCTGCAAAACTCTCTTGGAAGTTTGATGGAGAAGTGAAACACTTTAATAGCAAAAAACAACTAAAGAATTTCATGGCGACCAAGCCATCCCTACACAGCCTATGGTAAGATGTTCTACAGAGTGACCAAAATGACTAGAACTCCACAAATGAGAACAGAAGGAGCCCACTAAAAAGGGCAAACAATTAAACACAAGACAAAAAAGAGTGAACAACAGAAGGTGAATAACATGACAATTATAAGTCAACAGATTTCAATTGTAACTGTCAATGAAATGGACTCAGTTCACCAATTAAGAGAAATAGACTTGCACAGTGGATTAGGAAACAAAGCTCTACAATATGCAGTATACAAGAAACACACTTAACTCAAAAAGATGTTCATAGGCTTAAAGTCAAAGGATGAAAAACAATACTACATGCTCCAGCACCTCAGAAAAAAGCAGGCGTAGCAATTCTGTTTTCAGACTTCAAACCAAGAAGGATCAAATGAAATAAAGAAGGCCACTATATATTGGTTAGGGGAAAAATTCAAGAGGAAGAAGTAACACTCATAAATATCTATGCATCAAACACAGGAGCATCCAACTATGTAAGACAAATCTTAATGGACAAGAAAAATCAAATAGATAGACCGCAATCTTAACAGGAGACCTTAACACCCCCTTATCTAAAAAAGATCGGCAAACAAAACAAAAAATTTGCAAACAAGTAGCATAACTGAACCAGAGGTTGGAACAAATGGACCTGGTGGACACATACAGAGTGTTCTACCCTACCACAGCTGAATACACATTTTTTTCAGCTACACATGGTTCATTTTCTAAAACAGAACACATACTAGTCCAAAGGTTATGCTTAAGTATAGGCAAGAAAATAGAAACTATCCGATGAATATTATCACACTCCACTGCAATGAAACTGGAAATAAATGACAAAGAAACCAGAAAAACATGCTATATTCACGGAAACTAAACAACACTCTACTCAGCAATCAATGGGTCACAGACTAAATTAAATAAGAAATTTAACAATATCTACAATTCAATCAAATTCAACCACAATTTATCAGAATTTATGGGATGTGATGAAAGCAGTTCTCAGAGGGAAAATCATAGCTATGAACTCACACATTAGGAAAACAGAATGGGAAGAAATGAACACCCTACTATTGCACTTCCTACATCTAGAAAAGGAAGAGAAAACCAAACCCAGAGCCCAAACATGGCAAGATATCAGAAAGGTTAAAGCAGAAATTAATTCAACTGAGATGAAGAAAACAGTTGAAAGAATCAACTAATCAAAAAGGTGGTTCTTTGAAAGACTAAAAAACATCAATAAGCCCCTACATAACATCATCAAAAAGAGGGATAAAAGGAAAAATCCAGAAAGAAGCAATAAGGAATGAAAAGGATGAAATCACCACAGACCCAGTGCAAATTCAGTTGATTATCAATAGGTACTTCGAGAATCTTTATGGTCACACCATAGAAGACACAGAAGAAATGGAAAGATTCTTCAAAAGAACAAATGGTACAAGTATCCAAAACAGAATCAAGAAGTAATATCAACTATCAATAAGCCAATATCAGCTAAAGAAATACCAAATGTAATTAAAAAAAAAAAACAAAAAAAACCTGCCGACAAAGAGAAAAGTCCAGGTCCTGATGGATTCACAACTGAATTCTACAAGAACTTTATAGAAGATATAATCCCTACACTCCATAAATTCTACAATGAAATTGAAAAGGAAGTAGCTCTCCCAAAATCATTTCTGGAGGTAAGTATTATACTGATTATAAAACCAGGGAAAGACACAACTAAAAAAGAAAACTAGAGGCCAATCTCCCTCACAAACATAGATGTAAACATCCTCAATAAAATGCTAGAAAATAGGATACAGCAAATCATCAAGAAGATCATACACCATGACCAAGTAGATTTATCCCAGGGATGCAAGGATGGTTCAATATTCAAAAATCTATAAATGTAATGTACTATATAAATAGACTGAAATCTAAAAACCACATGATTATCTCAATTGATGCAGAAAAGCTTTTGGCAAAATCCAACACTCATTCATGTTCAAAGTCCTACAGAAAGTTGGAATAGATGGACTCTACCCTAACTTGATAAAAGCCATCCATGACAACCCAATAGCTAATATAGTTCTAAACAAGAAAAAACTGAAATCTTGTACTCTTAGACCTGGTACAAGACAAGGATGTCCTCTGTCACCACTCCTATTCAACAGAGTTTTGGAATCATTAGCTGCAGCCAGTAGAAAAGAGGGAGAAATAAAAGGAATAAGAATAAGTAAAGAAGAAGTTAAATTATCACTATTTGTAAATGATATGATACTTTACTTGGAAGGCCCAAAATACTCCACCAAGAAGCTACTAGAATCAATACACAAATTCAGTAGCATAGCAAGATACAAAGTCAATACACGAAAGTTAGTATCATTCCTCTACACAGATAACAAACACAATGAGAGGGAAACTATAGAAACAATACCTTTGACAATAGCACCGCGGGAACTGAAATACCTTGGAATTCACTTAACTAAGGAAGTCAAAGAACTTTTTATGGAAAATTACAGTGCCCAAATAAAAGAAGTCATACAGGATTTCAGAAAATTGAAAGATATTCCCTGCTCCTGGATAGGAAGAACCAACATCGTGAAGATGGCCATACTCCCAAAGTTGTTATACAGATTTAACACAGTTCCTATCAAACTATCACCAACATATCTCCCAGACCTAGAGAATTTGTTCCTAAAATTTATTTGGAACCAGAAAACACCTAGAATAGCAAAGGCAATCATAGCCAACAAAGACAAGGCAGGAGGCATCACAACTTCTGACTTGAAATTATACTACAAAACTGCTGTGATAAAATCAACATGGTATTGGCAAGGAAATAGACCCAAGGATGAACGACATAGATTAGAAGTCACAAAGGCCTCTGTGAACACACTCAGTTACCTGATCTTCAACAAAGGAGCCAGACAAAATTAATGGAAGAAAGATAGACTCTCTAACAAATGGTGCTGGAAAAACTGTCTTTCTGCATGCCGAAAACTAAAACTTGACCCAGGACTATAACCATGTACTAAGCTACAGTGAAAATGGATTGAAGATCTAAACATTAAAACGAAAACATTCAATCTTCTGGAACAGAAAGTAGTAGGAACTCTTGAAGACATAGGGGTAGTCAAAGAGTTCATGAACAAAAATATATTCGCATGTGAAACACTTGAAAGAATTAACAACTGGGATCAACTCTTATTGAGAAGTTGATAATTTTAGAAATTATCAACAAAGTGAAAAGATAATCCAGAAGTTCTGAAAAAAATCTTAACTAATAATCACTCCAACAAATTCTCTAGAATTTATAAAGAACTAAGATACATTAGGATCCTCAAGTTTAAAACCCAATCCAGAAATGGGCATCTGAATTGAAAGCACACTTCTCAGAGGACAAAATTAAAGAGGGAAATAAATATATGAAAAATGCTGCACAACCACTTGCCATCCATGAAATGCAAATTAAAACAACACTGAGATACCATCTCACTCCAGAAAGAATGGATATCATAAAGAAATCAATCAACAACAAATGTTGGAGAGGATGTGGGGAAAAGGGAACACTTCTCCACTGATGGTGGGAATGTAGACTGCTGCAAGCACTGTGGAAATCAGTGTTGAGACTCCTCAAAAGAGTAGGACTGAAAGCCCATTGAAGCCAGCTATCCCCCTGTTGGGAATTTTCTGGGGGGAACTGAAAACATCATATCATAGTGATATATGTGTACCTATATTTATAGCAGCACAATGTGTGATAGCAAAATCTTGGAAACAACCAAGTTGCCTGTCACATGAAGCATGGTTGAAAAAGATGTGGTATTTTTATACAGTGGAGTATTTCTCAGCTATAAAGAATGATAAATTTGAAGCATTTATATTAAAGTGGATGACACTTGAAAATATACTCATAAGTGAAATAACCCAGACACACATGTGCAAATATCGTATAGTCTTCCTAGTATAAGAAATCAAAAGAAGAAATACAAATAGAAAGATATAACAACAAATAAAATGCACTTAGTCTGATAGTTAGGGTAAACTGAACTACATATGTTTCACAGTAATAATCAGCTTCTCTTCTGGATGGTTAACAACCTAAGTCTGCAGACCAACATTTGGAGAAATGGAAGGCTACAGGTTCTAGCCATTCTTTTTGGGCCTAGCCTTTCAAAGTCAGTGAAGACTTGGGACATAGGAGAACCTGTACTGTAACGTCAGGGAACTCAGTTGTGCCCCAAATTTTTTGATAAAGGAGATTCTGGAGCCACAGAGGAATGTGATCAATGATCTATAGTGGGCCTAAGTAGAGTCACATGGAGAGAAAACTTTCTCTCAGGATTTCACAGAGAGCAAACTGGTCAAGCAATGGCCGTGACTCATCCACATGGCTGACACTGACAAAGGATATACAATGTGAGGTACATGGTTACAAGATAAACCCTGATGGGACTTGACTGACCTCATTAGTTAGAAAAGTTACATTTTTTGTTATATAGGTCTTGCTTTATCTTGGTCTTAACCATCCAACAGAAAAGTATAGAAACAAAGTATATAAGATAATCCCATTATAATAACCTGAGCTATAAATGGCTCTAGTCAACAACTGTGGATAACCCACTAATGTTGTGGACTGCTGGACTGTGCTGGATTGTTTTGCTGAATTCAAGCACCTATAATAATTGAATGACAATAGAATACCCATCTTAAAAAGACTAAACAAATAAAAAAGGGGTTACAAAGGAAGAACCATTATGTATAAACAGTACAGTTAGGATAAATATGCAGTACTTCTGCATAATTCTATGAGAAGAATGATTTGTACTAATAGTGTTTGGACAGGATATCCTGTCCACTCCTTGTACTATGGATACCCACTGGGAAGATACCAATGTAAAAGGTATTAATTATTGAAAGTGCACTGCAATTCAGCTTTAATAAAATAAGATAGGTATACAGCTACATTCTATTAATTCATTGATTAGATGCATCTGCTCTAATGGTGTTTATGAATAGTACATCATCTATGCACATTGTACAGCAAAAACCACTACAAAACAATATACAATGTATTTATTATTGAATCTGTCCTACTAATTTGATTTGAAACTGTCTCATTGCTATTTGTGTTTCAGTAAAATAAAATTTAAAAAACTCTCTTTGTTCCACTTTAATTGATCCAGTGAATGTGTAGTACTTTGGTATTTTTGGTAATTATATATGGAATCTATATATAATTTGTTACTCTTTTTTCCATTGTGATTTTTAAAAAATTATTCTTTCCCATATCATGTAGCTTTGCAGACCCGTTTCAGGCTTAGACAAACACTGGAAGTTTCACTAAGTTATTTTACATTTTAAGAAATCTTCATTTCATAACTCATGCTCTTAAATATTCATTTGTGAGGCACTTTGAATTGCATTATCTCATAAGCACAGGAAGTAAGTTTGCTAAATTAATTATTCCCATGTTGCAACATTTTAAGCGGGTTAAATAATTTACTCAGAGATAAATGGAAAGCAGAAAGTCTTGGCTATGCAGATGGTGAATTTCATGAACTCTGTATTTGTCTAACTCCTCATTTTCCAGTGCTATTCAGACTCACTTGGATGGCAAGAGGACAATCACAATGGCAGGCTCACATTTTCCTATTTCATACTCTCAGTTGTGAAAGGAGCAAGAGAAATGTATTCAATTGCTTCTTTGTACATATCAGGGAAGTTGTGTTTAGAAAGATAAAATGAAAAACCCAACACCAAGGGTAGTTTAGTGAGATTGCTGAGACCTGGATGCAGGTGCTGGGGGTCCAGGCATGGGCCATCACCTTTAGCAACACTGATAAGTTTTGGATGAAATTCCCTCTCTACTGTGGCTTCTGGATTACTAACTGGTATTAGTGCATTCTCCTCTAAAACAGACATTAAAAGAATATTGATTTTGTTGAGTCCTTCTTGTCCCGATCCATCATATTTGATTCAGTACATATTTGAAAAAGCTATTTTGAATAGCAGGCACCTTCATGTTTCCACATAATGAGGCAAACAAAGGAACACACACCCAAGAACTGCTGGGTATGTTAAAGATACAAAATAAATTCATCATCTTTCTCTCTCTCTCTCTCCCCCCTTTCTTTAGTGCATGGATGATTTCACGTTATGTGTTTATGCCTTGCATATAGTGTTTCATGTTAAATATTATAGATATGAAATGTCTTTGCTTTAAGATTGAATTATATGTCAGACTGAGGGTTTATTCTGCTTGTACTTAACTACTCTCTTTTCCAGAGCTGCTGATTTTCTAGAGACTTACTGAAGAACTTTCTATAATGAGTGGAAGCCAGGGCCTGCCTAAAGGGTAGCCGTTAGTGACAGTTGCAAAACACTTGAATTTGGACTCATGTCTTGGGCAGTGAGGTGATCATAGTGGAAGTTTAGGAAAGGGAAGACCCATATGTCTCCTGGGCACTCTGGGAAACTGACATTCACCTTAGGATTTCTAAGCATGTTTGACATTTGCTTTTCTATTTCACTTTTTGAAACTATGCTATTGATAGCTTATTAATAATGTTAGAGAGTGAAATCATTTTTCAATATTTTCTTTGTGACTACCATAGGATGTATCATTACTATGAAGAATATGTTACATCCAGGAAGTTCTTGGGGAAAAGAATTTAGTTTGTTACTCAGAATCTTTAGGTCAATCATTTTTCTAGAGCATACTAAACCTGATAAACAAAACCAAAACAAAAAAGTATATTTCCTCATTTAGTTAGTTGCATTTGGAAATTCCTAAATTTCCCAAGTTAGAGGCAAGTTAGTAGTATAAGTTACTGTCTAAATCAAAATAGTTTGAATTATGAAAAGAGAAACTTCCATTAATTTTGACAGGATAGGAAAATGGGTAGTTTATGTGATGGTAATGGGCATTGACGATATTTTTGTTTGTTTCCTAGAAAGTGTTTTGCTTTCTAGTCATTGTATGCTTGTTGAAGGAGCCAAGGTAATCAGATTTGTTTTTAGTGGAATTGGGGATTGAACTCAGGCCCTTGCACTTGCCAGTGAGGCACTTATTCCACTGAACCATCTCCCCAGCCCCCCAAATATTATTTTTTGGTGGAACTTGGGATTGAACTCAGGCCCTTGTGCTTGCCAGGGAAACTCTTATTCCACTGAGCCATCTCCATGGCCCTTGACTCTTACTTTTGATGACCATCAGATTAGGGGAGAGTGTGAGTGCTGTCTCCCACTACCGCAATCTATGAGGTTGTGTTTCCCCCAATTGAGGCCAGCACATCTGGAGTGCAGTGGATGAGCCTCGCCCTGAGAAGACCGCCTTCGTGATGGTGGTATCTCCCTTGCCAGGTAAGTATGGTAATCAGATTTTAAAACCATTTTGCTTAACTTTCTCCTTGTTACATTTCATTGAAATTAAATTGATCAGTTAACATATCCCTAATACAATAGGATCAGATGATGGGATGTGAGAAGTGAATCAAACTAAGTTTTGAACTTTAACATATTTCCGTTGGCATCAAAAGGTAACTGGCGTACATGCTTTAAGTCAAAATTGAAAGGATTGCAGAGGTCCTCTGACTCTCATACAGCAGCTGCTAGGAAAGCTGTCTCGCACTGCCTTCCCCTTTAGCACAGAGAGAAATGTAGGAAATAAAACGTTCCCAGGAAGATCAAGTACTTCCCTTTCCCACACAGACACTAGTAAATGTGCAAAAACTCAAAATCTGACTAAAAATGAACTCACTTTTCTAAAGTTGAGAGAGCAATTGTACTGAAATGTGGCATACATGAGTTCTTAATGGGATGGATTAGTATAATGACGTATATCTCATCTCAGGAACAAAACATAACTTAACAGAAATACATATAAATCTCTTACCCATTCCATATGCATCTGTCATGTCTGCTATTGATACAGTGGGTTTTTGTATTTAACAAATACATCTAGGGCACCTTCTATGGACCAGCAATTCAAGCGGTCAACTCCACTTATCCCCTTAGAAGGAGTGCTCTTCAGAGACATCAGATGGGGGAAGGAGAAATACATATGTGGACAATAATGTCATGTAACAGTTACCTTTATTCTTTCTAGGGTTAAACAGTAAGATATTTTAAATGTTTTCAAATTCCAACTTAATTATTTAAGTAGGCATTATGTTATTATAACTAAGCATTTTGTTCTCAAAAATCACAGGGAACAAATTGAAGCTCCCTGAGGGTTCTAGTTCTTCCATGACTGTGGGAAGGGTTCTTAACCTCTGTAATAATGAGGGTTGGAGCACCATTCAGCAGATGTGCTAAAGATCATTTTATGGACAGAAATTCCAGCCACTTGACCCAAATTCATGTGTTAGAGTCCTTACTTTCAACCTATTGTAGATGGGTCTTATAGCAGGTGATCATATCTCAGTGAGCTCATAATGACTGAGTTCTGGGTGTTAGGATAAAAGCCTTAAAATATATCCTTTTGATGTTTTCTTTTTATTTTTAACTTTGATATAGGGTCTTGCTACACAGTTCAGACTAGTAGTGATCCTCCTGTCTCAGCCTCTCTAGAGCTGGGAATATGGGTGTGCACCACCAAGCCTGGTTCCAGGGAGGGCACAGCATGCCCAGGATTCTGGGGCCAGCATACCATGAAGTACTGGGGATTGAACTTAGAACCTTCTGCCTTCCAGACAAGTATTTAGACCACCAACCTATATCACCAGCATACCCCCAAAAAAGCCTTTATAAGAACAGACTCTAAAGCATTTGCTGGCTTTGTCTCTGTCTCTCTCGCAATGGAGAAAACATAGAATACAGTTATCTATGAACCAGCAAGACAGTTCTCACCAGAAATTGAACATACTGGCACCTCCATTCAGACCTCTGCATAACAGATAGGAAAACAAATTTCTGTTTAATGTAATTTTTGTTTTGGCAGCCCTAGCTAAATAATATAACTGTCATGCCTCTTTTTATTATTATTTTTTATGAATTTGGTACAGGGCATCATTACACAGCTTGAACTTATGGTGAACCTCCTGTTTTCAGCCTCCTCAGTGCTGGCATTACAGGCATATGCCACTACATCCATCCTCTGTCACCAGCTCAGCGTGCCTGGGGGCGGGGTCTGCATGGGATGTAGCACTGGGAAACAAACCCCGGTCCCTGCTCTTGCCTAATCAGGTGCTTAGTCAACTGAGCTATGTCGGTGGCCCTCTGACATTCCACTTAAGCTCCCACACTCAAACTTTCTTTTTTTTTTTTTTTTAACTTACATGTTTATTGTTATAATAAATTGCTAGATAACTATTTTTTGAAAAAGTACATAATAGCATTTCAACAGGAAAAATTATAAGTGAAATTCCAGAACTACTGTAATATGAATTTACTTAATATGAATTACTTGACAAAGTAATATGAATTTCACAGTTTTTCTTGGAGCATATAGTATTGTATTCTAACAAGTTATTCATATTACCAGATATATGTATGTAAAATGGAAGAAGAAAAAAGAAAGGTTTGTGTCAGGAATTAAGAAGAGAAAAAAATGCAAACAATTCAAAAAAAGAGACAAAGCAAATTAAGAATTATCTGCTCCTTTCCACAGACCAGCAGAAATGCACAGTACGGTTGTCCAAACAATCCTGCTTACGTACATACATGTATCTCTTTCCCTCACTCTCTCTCCAAAACTGAGCCAAGCAAATATATAAACTCTGAATAACCTAAGCTTTCTAGGTAGGTGGCAGAATGTGAACTGCTTCAATGACCTGTATGCAGTTACCTTTAGACAGTTACCACAAGCATTTTCTTGGATTCCTGTAAAATATTCAGATTCCTGAACCTAACTTGACTTGCTCAGTCACAAGTCTTGGGGCTGACACCTTAGTACTCATGCAGAGTTATTTTCTGGTGTCCCTCATTCTACTGGAAAGCTGGATCTAAGCGACATAAGAGCAAAGCCTACCACCATCTTGCTGAGAACTCTGCTGCCAATATCTAGCGAAAGAGTGGCTGTATGGGAGATGTCTTATATTCCCTTCTTGAAGTGGCAGTGAAGTGTTAATTAAATTGCTTCATAAGAATGCAGGTGAATGAACCTTCCCTGAGTAGACGGAGAAGGTGAGGGGCCCAAGGGCTTCTCTGAGCCACAATTCTTTGTTTACATTAGGAGGAAAACTGAGGGAAATAGTGAAAAACAATTTGTTTTGCAACTAAGTCCTGCCTACAGCTTGGGTAAGCTGGGAGCAGATCAGGCATCCATGTTTGAATTTGCTTTCACTGGCTGTGATGGAAACAGGTTTCTCTTCACCAAGCTTTCCAATTGTTTAAAACAATGTATGTCTGTATTTATTACAGGATATATTCAATACAGTATTTTTATTATACTTTCATACTGTTAGTGTCAGACACTGAGAAAGGAGGGTATTTTTAGAAGAAAACCGCTCTAATAACATAACTACAAACTGTATTTTCTTTTATTTTTAGTCCAGAAAAACCTGTGATCCAGTTTGTCATTTTAGGGACCTATACAGAGCATACTCAGAAGAGTTTGTGTCCACTGTCTTAAGCATTGAGCATGTGTTCTGTGACCCTGAGAGGAACATGCCCTCAAATGAGGCCAATTTTTTCTTCTTTTTTAAATAGATTAATGATTTAATTAATTTGATATAAGGACTCGATATACAGCTCAGACTCACAGTGATCCTCCTGTCTCAGTCTCTCCAGGATGGGATTACAGGCACGTACCACCACACCTAGTTTTCGTGGCCAGCATGGTGGCATAGCACGTGGTACTGGGGATCCAATCTGGGTCCTGTGCTTGCCAGGCAGGCACTTAGACCACCAAGCTATCTCCCCGGTCCCAATTTTTTCTTCTTGAACTGTGACCTGAAACTAAGCAAACCCCCCCTTAACCCTTTCTGAAGTGATTATCTAATGAGTAATATGCAGTAAGAGACCAAAAGAAACATATTTTCAGGATACTAAGAAAGAATATATTTTTTTGCTGTGAATGTGTTTGATTTCTCAGGGTGCAAGTATAGATGTTGGTAGATGAAATAATAATTGTTGGTGGAGTTAGGAAAGGCTTGCTGGAAGGAGTAATAAAATAAAATTAAACACGTGCAAATCAATAGGCTTGACAAATACCCCAGATCTGTCCCGTTTATTGCTGGAGGAGGGAAAAGAAAAAGAACAATACCTGTCACTGTGCATCTCAGTAATTTTCAACAAGGCTTGAGTGGTCCCATCACTTGCCTTTGGGACCCATCTGGAAAAATCTGATCCAAGCAGTTCAGAGTTCACCAGGGAAAGTCAGTAACCCTCCTCCTCCCCCAGCTCCAATTCTTTTCTTACCATACTGCTGCACTTTGGTTTGTCTGCATCATCCAGACTTGGAAGTAAAATAATAACCAATCTTTGCTTTCAGGAAAAAGAAAGAGATAGTCCAAACCCCAAGGCAAGTGTGGGCTACTGAAGGTGAAGTGTAGAGAGCCCACTGTGTCTCTCTAATGGTCCCCAAAATGATCGCTTTCTCCTTGATGAGACAAATCACAGAAAGGGACTACACAGCAACTCTGGTGTTCTCAGAAAGCTATCAAACAGAGTGGGAGAAAAATGTCTTTTTCACATAACTGGCATTAAGCAATAGTGATATAATTAATTTTGTTTCAGCAGAATTGCACAGAATAAGAAGTCATTATGCCACCATTTGATTGTGCTTAGTACAAAATTGACTGTTAGCAAGCAGATTATAGATCCAATCTATTACTATAGCAGCAGGAGAGCTGTAAGTGGGCCTACAGATAGTCATTCGTAAATTAAATAGTTTGTATATGATCAGTAAATCTGCACCCCTTCTCTTCCTGTGGGAAGGGGCTTCACAGACGGCAGTAACTTCAGGGGAGAAGTTCTGCATGTCAGTATGGAGTGGTAGCGAGCAAAGGCCCTTCACAGTCGCACAGTGGTGCTGTCATGGCCCAGAATCTAGTCAGGACCCGGGTAAGGATGGGTACAGAGGTGTGGTCTACTCTCTCTCTCTCTCTGTCTCTCTCTCTGTCTCTCTCTCTGTCTCTCTCTCTCTCTGTCTCCCTGTCTCTCTCTCTGTCTTTCTGTGTCGCTTTTCAAGACCAGTCTTCCAGCACGCCAGCATTGCTTAAATTAATTGTGTTAAAATTTACATGTTTTAAAACAGAAAGTTCTTGGGATCAACCTTACTGCTTTTCAGAAATTCTCTTCTCTTTTTTGCTAGTATTGCAGTTCTGATGCGCAATACTTTCAGACACCTATTTCATAATCTTAGAAGTGTGTTGCAACCAGAGTTATAAATATAATAAAATTCTCCAGTTTTAAACAACTCAGTAAACTGGACAAGTGCATAAAATCAGGCACCAATATGCAAATTACAATATGAAATATTTCTATTACCCTAAAAGTTATTCTGTGTTCCCTTCCCTCACCAAATTCAGCTGCCTGCTGGATTATCATAAGTGCATACATAGCTCTATAGGAATCTCATGAATTGCTTTCCAAAATTATTATATATTTTTGCATTTTTATTAGCAATATATATGATTCTAATTGCGCTATCATACTTGCTGTAGCTAAACTTTTAAATTTCAGCTGGCCTAATAAGTATGTAATATTTCTATTGTAATTTTAGTTTATATTTTCTTAAATAAGAGTGATGCTGAACATCCTACATATAATCACTGGTTTTTCTGTGTCCTTTGGAGGAAAATGTCTACTGAAATCTTTGGGTTTTTTTTTTTTTTTTTTTTGGTGGTACCGGGAATTGAACTCAGGCCCTTGTGCTTGGCAGGGAGGTGCTTATTTCACCAAGCCATCTCCCCAGCTCCACTGAAATCTTCAGCTCTGAGTTCAATTCCTAGTACCAAAAATAAATAAGTAAGTAAATAAATAAATGCAGTCCTTTATCTAATTTTATGAAGTGGCTATTTGTTGCATTGACTTGTAAGAGTTCTTGTTACTCTTCTCTCTATTCTGCATAACTAGTATTTTCCTTTCTGTAGGTATAGTTATTTTTTCTCCTATGTTTAGAAGCTCTGTAGTTTTGACTTTACATTTTAGTCTATGATCCAATTAAGAGTAATGCATATGAAATTATGATTCACATTTTTGTTTGTTTCTTTTCCTGAAATTGGATGTCCAATGATTTTGTACCAGCTATTCAAAATACTACACGTTTTTCTATTAAATAATTTCACCATTTTACTTAATATGTAGTATGGAATATATGTGCTTGGTTCTTCTTCTTAGATTTGTATTCTGTCTATTAGGACAGATAGTTGTACTTGAGCCAATGACACTGTCTTATGATTATTCTACATTTATTGTCACTTTTGGAACCAGATTACTCTCTAATTGTGTGCCTATCAAAATCATTATTGTTTTCCTTATCTTTTGATGTACCCATAATTCTGAGTTTATTTTGCAATCCTACCTCAAAAACAGATCCCACATTTTGGATTGTGACTCTATTGCAACTTTAGAAAATGTGTATGCATACTTTCGATTAGGTATAATATGTAAATGTTGCTTCTTTTGATTCATTAACTTGGTATTTGCTTCTGTTTGTGTATTTACTTGAGAACTTTGTTCAGCAATGTTTGTAATATTGCTCACATGTCTGCTTTGAAAAATAATTTAGTGTTTTTAATAGCAATAATGAATTTTTAAAATATACAAACATAAATTGATTCATATACTTTTCATCTAGAAACCTCACCAAATGAATATAATCTCTGGCAACTTTTCTTCAGTTTTTTAGGACTTTTCACGTAGGCCATTAGTAATCTATGAGCTTTCTTTCCTTTTGACTGACTGCTATTTTGTTATTGCATCATTTAGGACCTCATGGATAATGTTAAATAGATGGGGTCATGGTTGGTATCTGTGACTCTCACTTGATTTTCCTGCAAAAGAATTTTACCTTTAAATATAAAAGAGGATCTTAGCAGTAGTTTTATACATATGTGATGATCAACTTAAAGAATTCATTAAATTGATTTATTGAAAGTTTTTATCATGAATGAGTTAATTTTATCAGATTTTGACTTAATTTGTTGCCACCTTGTCTTCTTTGAGTTTGTATGATAAATTACGTTTATTTTTCTTTGAATTATGCTAAGTCCTGATATGCCCAACAGTTATTATAATGTTTTTCCTACTGCACAATTAAATCTGCCTAATATTTTTAAAAAGTTTCCATCTATTCTTATTGATACTATTGTCCTGTAATTTTTGTTTCTTTTTATAACTTTCTGTGATTTCAACTGTCAAAATTTAGGCCTCTGTAAAGTTTAGACATGGATCATGTTTTCTCCTTTCCATTTTTCTTGAAAATTTTATGTGGAATTTGGGGCGCTTCCATTTTTAATTCTGCCAACATCTCCATTGGATTCCAGGTGAACCAAGAATTTCCTCTGGAGAAATATTTTAAGTTGTGTAGTTAGTTTACTAGTTCTAGAGGTGCTTGCGATTTTTTGGGTCACTATGAGAGTTTAGTAGTTTTTAATTTTACAGAATGTCTCTTCTGTGTTATAAAATTGATTGAAAAATTCCTTGGTTAGCTTTTAAAATCAACCAAATCTGAAGAGATTCACCTTCTTTTATTGCTTGAATTGGTAATGTGTATACTGTAGTGGCTATCTTATCTTGATCATATCCATAATTTTTGTTGATCTTTAAGACAGAATCAATTTTTGATTCAACTGATATTTCCTGTTGGTTTTATACTTTCCATGGCACTCATTTATTCTTTTATCCTTATTGTATTATTCCACTTTTTTGGTGCTAGTGTTACTCTTCTTCCATTAAATAATTTGATTTACACCCATCCCTCCTTGTAATTTCCCATTAGTTATTATCTCAGTCTATTTGCCTGCTCTAAGAAATGAACATGGAGCCGTGGCTCACATACTTGTATCTCAAATTCCTGCAGGCTTGAAGTTGGGCTGTAAATAAGTGTGGGTGGGGTTGGAGGAAGGCCTCCTTGTGAGTTGCAAACTGTCAGCTTCCCTCTTTTTCATTTTAAAGAAAAAGAAATAAACAATAAAAACATTGCTATAAAATTTCCAAACAAGATTATAGGAGAGTCACAGTGCATACTGATATTAGTACATTGCATACTGATATTCTCTTTTTACATAGCAAGAAAGAGGAAGAGAACTCTCTTAAATGCTTCTTAAGGGCATTAATCACATTAATGAGGACTTTGCACACATGCTTAATTACTTCCAGATGCCCCACCTCCTACCATCATCATCCTGGGGCTCAAGACTTCAATACATGAAGTTTTCAGGATGTGAGGGACATGCGCTCAGTCCACTGTAGGTACATATGATAAATTTTGACGTATTTTATTACTTTATAATATTTTGTGGTTCACCAACTTATTTTTCACATGAACTATGAATTTTAGAAATCCATCCCTTCATTAGCATATCCTTGGTAATTTTCCAAATATTGTACTACTAATTTCTACTTTAGTTTTTCCTTTGTCACAGAATGTATTATTTCATTGATGTCTCATGACTCCAACACATCCCCTCTTTATACATGAAAGATTGGTAGTATGCTTTTGGCCATAAGACACACCAGTCTTGTGTCTGTTACATAGAATCATTTCTCTAATTGTGTTGTGCATATAAATTGTCTTTGTACCTGGCAGCTTTCCCATGGAGTGGCAATGCTCAGCACAACTTAACAAAGAAGAGTCTCCTCTCCTTGTTTCAGTCTATGACTGGCTGGATCCAAGGCATAAACTTCCTGGTGGGAGGGCACAGTCCAGCAAAGCCGCTCAGTTTGTGGAGGCTGGGAAGCAGAGCAGGGAGGAACGTCGTCGGGCTGGAAGGGCGCAAGGGTCAGACAGAGGCCAGCAGGGCCTCCATGACTATCCCAGACCACTTGAAAGTCAGCCTCGACTTATGCCTTCAGCTGTGGGCATTTGGGTTGTTTCTGGGATTTAGGAAGATGCGGTTTAATGTTTTAATTTGTTTCATCTCCTTTTTTTCAATTCTTTCTCCTTTTTGTCTTCTTAATTTCTTATACATTTCTTTCTTTTTTTTTTCTTTCTTCTGCCAATTTTATATGCACATATCTGGTAATATGAATAGCTCGTTGGAAAACCACACTTTGTATTACAACAAATACTGTGAAATTCATATTACTTTATTAAGTGAAAAGCTGTATCACTTGTAATTTTTTCTGTTTTAATTCTAATTTGTACTCTCTTTAGAAAAGGAAAAGAAAGTCAACCACACCGATCACCCAAGCTGATTAAAGAAACAGTCCAATTGAAACTCCACCAGAACCCCACAGCCTTGAACTAATGTTTGTTGTACTTTATTTACAGTTTATTTCTTGTTCCTTGTTTTCATTTATAAGGATGTCTATTATTTATCTCCTTTTTGAAAAGAGAGGGGCAACATTTGAGCTGATATATTTATGATAGTAGTGTACCTTCACCCTTGTCTTCTTAATTTTCTTCTATGATTTTTTTGTTCTTATATACTTTATAAGTGTCTTAATTTTACAAGGTCTCCTTTTAAATAATGTTATATTTCTTCCTAGTACTTTTTATTTTAGTTGGAATTTTTTAAACATATATGTATTATTCTTTTCTTAGATGGCTATTGTATGTTTTATACTGTTTCCAGTCTTAAAGATATGTAAAAAACAAAAAACCTGTATTTTCTACCTACCCTAACAGTTAATTTTAGTATGTTTCATTTTATTCTTACATACTACTTTCCATATGGTATGATTTTTCTTCTTGGAGAATTATCATTATTTATTTTATTAAAGATATATAAAATAATAATTGTGGAGTCATTCCTACATGACAAAATAGAACTTGTAAAGTAATAGAAGTTTTGTGAGAGGAAAATATGAAGTATGCTATTGTTTTCCACATGTATTTGTTATAAAATATTACTTAAAGTCTATATACTCAAGATGCATACTGTAAAGTATGCCATAAAATAAAGAACACAGTGTTTGAAGCTAAAAACAGAGGAGAAAAATTAGAAACAATGACTATCCTGTACAGAAAAAAGTATAAAAATTGAAAAGAAAAAATCCATTAGGCCAATTTAAAAGCTAGTATGATATAAGATTAAACTTAACAATATAAATTATCTTGTTGTTCATTGATAACATCTAAAGAGGTGTGTGTGGCTGTGTTATAAAACCAACACTTCATTTATTGAAATGTGTAATTCATTTGAAGAAGGTAGCAATTTCTAAAAGGTGATATAAATATTGCTAAATATAAAAGTAAATATTTAAAAATTGGATTTTATGAAAAATAGAATTAGATGTTCATCAAAATTAAAAATGAACAAGTAAATTTGTGGTCACAATATATAAACCATATATATATTTAGTATGAACAGATGTATAAAAATATCAACACATCTACTAAAGTATAATTTCCTGCTTAGCACATATGGCCAAATGACATAAAAAATTATCATAAAAGACCATATAAGAATTCCAATAGCATGTGAAAAGTGTTCAATGTAACTAATTAAAGTAATTAAAACTGGGATACAGTATCATTGCATGCCATTAAAAAGCATTAGAAATAGAGCTTGAATAGCTATATTATAAACAGAAGAATGGGAACACATTGGTGAGGCAGGGAGCAGTTAGACTCTTCACGCTCTGCTCAGGAACGTGGAAATGACACAAGCGCTTTGGAAATCTACTTGGCAGTGTTCTTCAAAGTCAAGCATAGCTCTCCTCATCAAGTCCCAGTCAAGTCTGGGATCAGACAGTATCGAGCACATTCAAGAGAATATGTTTATATGGTTTGGTTCTCAAATGTCAGAAATCCAGAGCATATATAAAATCAGAGAAAAAGAAAAGGAAACAGAGCAAAGGACAAGAGGACCTCAGGTAGGGAACCAAGAGATGGAGGTTGGAGGAAGGGGAAAGTCAAGGAGACCAAAAGTCCGTATGCCATGCATATGGACCAACGAACCGTAATGAATAAATCGTCACGTGTTGCAAACATGAACTTATATATGGGGGGGGGATCCAGAGAGGGAGGAAGGCCGGTAGGACAGCAATGAAATGAGGACATAAGAAGGAGGAGCTCTTAAGCACATGCGCCTACTCCCACAGATGAATGCACACATTCTCCGCTGTAAACGTGTACTCACAACAAAAATTAAAATTCCTCACACTTTTGTTTTTTGTTGTTGGTGTTGTATTTTAGGGAAGGGTCTACAGGGTGTTCAGGGTGTCACTAATAATTTGGACTCATAGTGATTTTCCTGTTTATACAGCCTCCCAAGAGCTGGGGTTACAGGCGCGTGCTACCACTCCCAGTCTCAAGGCTGTCTCAGCGCACCCCGGGAAGGGCCTGGCCTGGTGGGCCCTGGGATTGGAGCCTGGCACCTACTTCTGCTTGCAGGTGCTTTAATCCACTGAGCTATTTGGCCAGCCCTCACTTTTGTTCTTAAGTAATTTCTCTTCTCTTCTCCTGTCCTCTTCCCTCCCCTCCCCTCCTCTCCTGTCCTCTCCTCTCTTCTCTTCTCTCTTTTTCCTTCCTTCCTTCCTTCCTTCCTTCCTTCCTTCCTTCCTTCCTTCCTTCCTTCCTTCCTTCCTTCTTCCTTTTTTTATAGTACCAGGGATTGAACTCAGGACACTGTGCTTGCCAGGCAAGAACTTATCTTATGTAATTTATTGAAAGAAATGAAAGCATATATCCCAGAACATTTGCGCAAAATTTGGTTCACAGCTAGTTTATTTTTTATTATTTTGGCAGAACCGGCGATTGAGCTCAGGCCTTTGCACTTGCCAAGGAAGCATTTATTCCACTGAGCCATCTCCCTGGCCCCACAGCTAGTTTAGTTTCAATATCAAAAGTTAAAAAAAATGTACATACTCATCAACTATAGAAACATGAACACTTCATGAAATATTCATAATGAGGAATACTAAATACAGTAATAATATATCACTAACTGATACACAGACTAAATAAATCAAAATCAATATGTTAATTAAGTAGCTGAAGAAAGAATGGTTCCTATATTGTTTTTCTACAAGTTCAAAAACAAATAAACTTAAGATATGACAATAGAAATGAATGCAGTAATTCCTTATGTGAGGTAGGGCTGATAACAGTGGCACAGAGAAACTTTTGTGGTACTGGATGTATGCTCTAAGTTCATTTAGATAATTGGATTATTTTGCTGAATTCATGCACCTACAATATATTAATGGCAATGGAATACCCATCTCTTGACAAAAGTAAATAAAATAGATGATATAAATGAAGGACCATTTATATGGTGCTAACTCTTAGTTCAATGAAAAGAAAATTTTGAACTAATAGTGTTTAGAAAAGATAGCATGCTGGGTGTGGTGGTGCATGCCTGTAAACCCAGCACTAGGGAGGCTGAGGCAGGAGAATTGTTGTGAGTTGGAGCCCAGCCTGAGCTACAAAGTGAGCTTAAGGCCAGGCTGACCTGCAGAGTGAGAGCTTGTCTCAAAAAGACAAAATAAAAAAAGAAAGAAAAGATACCATGTCTACATCTTGTACTGTGAATAAGTACTACAAAGATGACAGTATACAATGTATTAATTATTGTAACTGTCCTACTAACCTGTTTTGAAACTGTCTCATTGATACTTCTTTCTCAATAAATTAATATAAAAAAGATAATAGTTATAGGAATTGTAGATTTATCAAAATGTATAAAACTTTACATGTACAGTCTCACATGCTGTTTTTATGTAAATTTACTTTGTTGCAAAAACTGTTAGGAAAGATTAAAAATATGACTTTGTAGAGGAGGAGATTTCAGAATAAAATATATTGTTTTATTAGACAAAACAATTGGAAGAAACAATTGAAGGGAAGAAAAAATTATTAGGAGAGAAGTTAGAGAAAACAGACAAAAAAGTGAAGAAAGCATCAAGAGACAGCATGCAAGCTTTTGGCACATTTTCAAGATCAACCCTCTGGAAGAATCCAAAATGTACTATTTTATCTAATCGCACAGTCTCGTCACCATTAGGGAACACCTTAGAATCTAAGCCGTATTCACTGGCCACTGTTGTGTTTATGATCGGACAATCACTGTTCGTAGAAGTTAGAGGAGAAGCAACCCAAAGTTTCTGATGCTTAGGAAGCTTGAAGGAACTCGCAGTCTCCCAGGATGCCCCGCAGATTATTTGTAGGCACAGAGCCATAAACTGAGCTTAGAATCTGGTGTTTTGTTATTCAGGGAGGAAAAATTGCATAAGTAACCAGGTGTCTCATGCACTGTGAGTTTTGCATGTATGATAGGAAAAATTGGTTTTGCAAGATAGTGGCTTCCATTAAGGCACGCATACATTACATTGCTTTTGGCATCTAAGGGCCCCTTTTACTAGATTTTGTCAAGCCTGTTTCCTTTCTAAACAGAGGCTGCACACAACAATTGGATGAGCAATTTTGAAAAATCTCTCCTGGGGCCTGTTTTGAGGCTGAGCTTGTATGAGATCATGATATGAGAATACGGGTTGGCTGGATTTTTATTTCAGTAAATGATCTCATTCACTTAAAGCACTAATCACTTTAACAGGGGAAAAATAGAGACTTCCAAAATCACAGCAGGAAAAATAAGGGAAAAGCATGTCAGGTCTCATAGAGATTCCCATGCGATGTGACACTGAACATTTTCCATTTATACATCGTCAGAATGGATACACAGACTGATGTTATGGGTGAATGATATATGAGAAAGCCAACCTAACACAAACAAATAGGATTCCAGACTCCGAAGCTGACTTACCTGGTTTAAGTTTATTAAATTTGACATGAAGAAAACCATTTTCCCCCTTTGGAAAACTTTCCATCATAAAACATATAGCATCTGCATGAACATAAATCGTAGGACACTAAGACTGTAATATGAATTTTGATTCTAGTGGCTGGCCTGCTCCACGCAAAATATTTGGATGAGAGCAGCACATTTCCACCAGGCTGCCACTATCATGAATCCTGGTTTTACTTGATTTTATGTCTATATTAGGTTAACTAAGCAAAGCTCTTTCGTTTATATTCCCATCTTCCTAACTTTAAATCTGTCTCTTTGCTTATTTCTGATTAGCCACTGTGAAAGGCTTCCTGCATACATGCAGCAAAGCACTTTTAAACATTACCCACTAAAGGAGTAAGATTATTTACAGCTAAACATAGCTCGTCTGTGAAGTGTATTAACCTGAGGGGAAAAAAAAAGTTGGCCTAGTTCTCTATTTTTCCATCAGTAAATGTAGGAGGAAACTATCCAAGTAAGTTCATGGAATGATTTAATTTATATATATTTTTAAATGTGCCTATTTGAGGATGAGGAAGAGGAGAGGGGCTGTCTTGAAATGGATGCCAAACACAACTCCGGGACTTTCTAGGTAGGACACTGGGTAAAACAAAAGTTAGTTGGTGTAAAACTGGTCACTGTTGCCAAAATGGTAATAGTCAGCAGCTCCCAGGTAATTTAAGTTTCGGAGCAGGGACACACTCTCCTTACTTCTGTGATCAGTCTCTGAATGTATGATCTCTAGCCCGCTCTCCAGCACACCCACTCAAGTTTTCCAGTCTGTCTCAAAATCAAGGAAATTAACAAAAGTCAAGTTTTTCTTGAATCTTTGGCCTTTCAGAATTCTAAATTTCCAAATCATGGCTATTTTTGCTTCCCAAATGGAAGCAAACTGATGCTTTGAAATTTGGAGGTGTGTGGACAATTTAGTTTGTCATTATTCAGTTTGGATATTTTTGCTCGCTGCCACCTTTCACTCACCTATAGTCTATCTATACATGCCGTTCACAATCCTTTTCCCTTGGGTTGATGTGATGGTTTAGTACTCTAATACTGTGTCTTCATTCACCCTGGTCCATAGTTACCAATTTCTCCTTTACTTAAGAGTGTTCAGTGAATGTAACCTGTCTTCTCTATAATTCCTCAAAACTGATCCTCCCCTATTTTTTTTTTCCTGAAGGTTTTCTTATTTTTAATTTCATGCCCATATTATGGACCTCAAATCTGGAAACTAGAGTTGTAGTGTTCCTAATATTAATTCTGAACTTTAAGCTATTTCTCCTTCTCCATGAAAGAAAAATCTTTATGCTTCGAGGATTATGTCATCTGCTGTACACTCACCTCATAGTCATCCAGGGACTTTCTTTCTTTCTTTTTTGATGCATTACTGATATCTTACTGAATACACATAGTATTTTACTTCTGGTTACCTGGGTGAGTGCACAATGCACTTTAATGGTTCAGATAACATTTAAAAGCCTCCAAGCTCCTGTGCTCTTGTCCTTTGCCTTTCATTTTCACTTAGCCATGTTCCTATTCCGTGGACATGTCCTATACATCTTGCTATCATTTTACTTCCTTCTATCCCAAAGAAATGTTTTAATGCTTGAGCAAGATTTGCAAAAGGAGACAATAGGAGGACAATTTGAGGTGCTCAAAATTTCCATACTTATACACAACACACACATACATACACACACACACACACATGAAAACAAGTGGATTAAAAACTATAAGACATGTGTGCTGGAGAAATATTTTAAAAACTTGGGGAAAATATAAAAGACTAGATGGCAGCATTAAACTTGGTTAGAACAACTTTGCCTTTTAAAGAAGTAGAGCTAAAATAAGAGCAAATGTTTATATATCTGGCAAATTTAGGACTGCATGCTTAGTAGTTTCTTATTTCTCTATAAGGAAAAAGTAGAAATTTCCTGCGGAGTGGAATAATGGGAATGGGAATGAACCACAAAGCTAAACAATATGAAAATTTGGGAGTTTGCCTAGCAGTGTTCCGTATTGTGTGAAAATCTAAGCCACAAGATTTCACAACAGTTGGCACAAAATCATTCTTGATTAATATCTTTTACAAAAGGCAGAGAAGCTGAAGGTGCTAGCAAGTGCGAACTTACCAGGAGCTAGGAAAGCCCTGCCAGTGAGCTCAGGCTGGGAGTAACTGAAGAAATGAAAAGAAGCCTCACCAAGAAAAAAGAAAGGAGAAGAAACAGTAGTGTGCTGAGAATCAAAGTGAATAACTGAAAAAATAAAAAATATGAAAGAACAGAAAAGCTAACACATTCCTTACTGGTCATTTCTCTTGTTTAAAAAACGGGGAATTTGCATGAACTGGCATTGAAATATCATTTGAGAATACAGTGCTGCTAGAGACTCACCAAACAAAAGCAGGTGACAGATGCATTTTGGGGACACAGCCTTTTATCATATGGAGACTGGGCTTGTGTATTCTTGCCAGAGCCCACATGGAATCTCTAAACCAGAAGTTTCTTTAACGAAACCAGAGAGAGTTCTTTTTGGGAAAACCTAGACTAAACCTGCCCCTCTCTGAATTTACATGATCCCGAATCGCCCCATTCCTCACCACAGAGCACACAGGCTGATGACAGTTGTTCCTTTCAAACACACATGAAGACTGTAAAAATGGAATCATCACTCATCTTTATAATAAACAGAAAAATGCCATAAAAAGAATAATCAGCTTTCTATTTTATTTAATATTTTATTTGAGAATCAAACAAGAGTTTCAATACAGACAAAATGAAGGCAGCCCCAAGTGTGGGTCAAAAGGAAAGCAAGAATTAAAGAGAACCTCAAAAGTAAATGGGAAAAAAAGACATTATTGTAACTTTGTAAGAAGGATTGCTCTTTTCCATCAAAAGGAGAATGTGAAACATACGGAATAATATTTTTGAACATTGAGAAAAGTTGTATTCCATCTGTAGGTCTTAGACACTTAGCAGAACACCAACGGATCATTAGAGGAGGACTTTGACAAATCCTGGAAATACCAGATTAGGAAATATTATCTATTTGATAAGCAGTTTCTTGCACTTGTGTTTTACTTCTGGGAGTTAGTAAATGGCTGGTGTTTGCTTTACATTTTTTAGTAGATGGGTTTGAGACTATGGGCAAACATCTTTTAGCCAAAGGATGTATTCTATTCTTTTACTACTCTTCACTTGACTGGTCTTATTCCCTGGAGACTCTGTCTCAAGTTCAAGAGCATTCCAAAAAGAAACATACTTGCTGTTTCCAATGAAGTCTCTGGGAGTCTATAATCTGCACAAAATGTAGTGTCCAGGACAAAAAGAACCTTGGCCAAAACTATCAAAGCAAATGAAATACAGCAGAAATCAATCCTTTGGGTCACCCTGGAGGGCAGTGAGTAGAAAGTGTATTTAATGACAGAGATGGAGTACAGTGTTGATTCGTGTTCTGTCCAGATTTATTGAGAGACGACAGAAGGTGACAAGGTCAGTACATTGGATTCCCTGCCCTAGGACTAGTTAGATAGCGAAAGGAACAACAAAGACAGCATTCTTACACTGGAGATCAACCAAATTACATCATTACGCTGATTTCTGCTGGGGGAACTACTGAGATGATCATTCTTACCCAGACAGGAGTTTGGGAAGCCATTCTTCTGGACAATGAAGAAAACAAACAATGAAAATGCTTGTGTTCTTTATATATTTATTTAATAAATATTCATTTGTACCTACCAGGAGTCAAGCACTGTTTAATTTCCTTGTAAAGCATTAGCATATGCAATAGTAAAAGCTCCTACTGGAGCTTTCATTCCACCTGGGGGACATACGAAATAAAAAATAAACATTATAAATAAATTAGAGTATGGTGAAAAAAAGAGCATGATAGAAAGTGATTAAAGAGGAAACAGAAGGACCACGCAGGCTGAGGAGACCTGGTTTTAATTAAAGATGGTAATTGCAATTGGTAACAAATTGCATGTTAATCCAAGTCTTAAAGTAGTTGGTGGCCTGGTTCCCACAGATTTCTGCAAGAAATGACATATGTACACAGGGTGGATGAGCTTTAGAACACAAGGAACATCAGCCTTTTTCCTAGAAAATTGGGGGCTAAATGTACTAAGAACGGTGCAGACTTAGTGTAATAAATGTGATGCCAGTATTAAGAATTTGAGAGTCGCCATGAGACAGGAGTCAGGAAGATAAGGAGAAAAGGGATGAATCAAGCTCTCAGCAGTGGTGGGAGGCAAGTGATTCTGTACACTAAGCATCTGTATTGGATGCAGTTGGAAGAGAGCGTGGACTTCTGAACATGGTGCTTGGCAGAGCAAGGAGTGATTGGGTTGATTCATGATAGGGAATTGGCAAGAGACAGAAATAAGAGAACGAGGGAGCAAAGTTTTCTGGAGTAAAATTATATGTGGAGGTGGATTAGGAGGTTCAAGTATAGCAGAAAGGAAGTGGAGACCGCAGACCGACCCACAGAGGAAAAGGGAAGAAAGTATTTCCGGGCAGAAAAAGGTGAAGAAAGAGTATATCTGGAGTGTGACAAGTGAACAATTACACTGTGGAATTTTATATTTAAATTTTGGGACTATATGTGATCCTAGAAATTGTATTGTTTAATTTAGAAAGTGAATTTCTAAGGGGCAGGCAGAGGAAGATGTTGCAATTCTACATCATCTCCGCTCACATTCTATCAAACATTTTTGACGTTGTTAATCTATCATGGTCCCAAGAGGAAACCTGAGCTAGCCAGGGTACTCCAAAAACTTTAGCCTATTTTTTTCTTAATAGTTCTATGAAAAAGTTCATTAATTACAGGCACTTTCTTCATTTACAAAGTGAGTAAAACTGAATATAGTTCAGGACAATAAAGACGAACAAATGGATTATTGTGTGCAACCTGTGCCTACGATGCAACGCGCAGGAATCCATCCACAAATACTGGAGCACCACATCCATTCTAAGGAACTATATTTTCACATGTAACACTTCCCAGCGGAAGAGGTGTGCTGTGAGCTCATTCTCCCTTCGTAACAGTAAGTCAGCATTCTTTTTTTCTCATATTGCTGCAAGTGACAGTGCCTTAGAAATCAGTACTGTGTCCATCCCCTCCCTCCTGTCTCTGCCCTTTGTTTCACTATGGATGTCAATGAATAATTTTAAATTACAATAATAACCAACATACTGAGGCCAGGGAAATGGCTCAGTGGATTAAGTGCTTCCAGGGAAAGTGCAAGGGCTTGAGTTCAATCCTGATTCCATTATAAAACAAACAAACAAACAAACAAAAAATCAACATACAAGTAGAGAGTAGGATAACTGGCTGGCAGGAATGTGAAACAAAGCAACTCATTTAATGGAAGTTAACGGTACTTACACTACCACACGGCCTGAGACGTGATTTCACATCCCTACAATAAATTTATCGCTGCTTCTCACTCCATATTTGCAGGAAAAATTCTGGCAAGCCTCAAAGATATAAACCTTTGTAATGACTCTGTTATTTATCAGGACACCAGGAAGTAATTGAAAGTTAATGAAATCCCACTCTATCTATCTTATGGCATGAAAAGAGACAAACAATCAGAAATATCTTTACTTATCCACTAAATATCTTTTACATCTAGACACTATAGAAAAAGGAGTGCTAGGTTACACCTTAGATACAAAGGGTGCCATGGTTATGGACTGTAATGTTACTGACATTGCTAAGAGTAAATGAATGGGTGTAAAGTCTTTCACAGAGTGCTAAATGCAGTAAATGTGTTTTATTTGTTCTCCCTTGATATGTCCTTCTCACTGGAGTCTTTACGCTCACCCACCTCCCTTCAGCTTTCAGATGGGCTCAGAATATTTCTGTTTCTGAGAAGGGAAATATGAAATTCTTACCAAATCAAAGAAAAAAAATTTTTTGCAACACCAGGGATTCAGCTCAGGCCCTTGTTTTGCCAGGGAAGCACTAATTCTACTGAGCCATATCTCCGACCCTCAAAGAACAATATTTAGAGGTACATTTATCCCTTTAAACTGTACCTTCTGGGCTGGGGAGATGGCTCAGTGGCATAAGCTCCTGATTGGCATGCACAAGGTTCTGAGTTCAATCCCTGGTACCGAAAAAAAATTGTTATTTGGTAAACTGTACCTTCTTCACTATGATATGTCTGGTTTTCAGTTTAAATATTCCTGAGGAACAAGCTTTCATGGATAAATTAATTTATTTACAGAGAGTAACTTGTGGTAGCTGAAACCCATCCCTAGAGAAGGGCACTATTGGTAGAGATGCTGAGGTTAAATTTAGGAATAAACAGTCATACCTGGAAGATGTATTGCAAGTTCAGAAGTCATAAGTATTGGGGCTGGAAGAGAGCTTGGTGGTCTAAGCATCTGCCTGGCAAGTGCAAGAACTCCAGTTCGCTCCCTTGCACCTGAAGCTGTGATCGCCCTGTAACCCTGGGTATGCCTTGCTGATTTTAGAATGAGCCATGATGACACATGCCTGTAATCCCAGTGCTGGGGAGCCTGAGACATGAGGATTACTATGAATCTGAGGTGAGTATTGAGACTCTGCACCACATAGATAGATAGATAGATAGATAGATAGATAGATAGATAGATAGATATTTTTTTTAAAAAAGAAGTCAAAAATATTGTGAGTCCATCTGAAAGCTGTGCAGGTGGGTGAGTGAAAAGACCCAATGAGAAGGATGAATCAAGTGAAAAGCAATAGCCACTGTCCACAGGACCCTGACACAAAGGTCAGTTTGCCAAAGGACTGCAGTGTAATTAGGTAATCATAGCATTTCTCCTCAAAAAGAGGGTAAAGGATATATCCATGAGAATCTCTCTATTATTGGTATTATTATTATTACTAGTATTACTCAATTTGTGCATTCGGCACAGGGTCTTGCTACACAGCTTAGACTTGTAGCAAGCCTCCTGTCTCAGCCTCCCCAGGCACTGGAGGCTTGCGGTACCAGGGGCTGAACCCAGGTCCTTGTATTTGCCAGGCAGGCTCTTAGACCTGTGAGCTATTGTTCTGGTCCCACTTTGAGAATCTCAACATGTGGTTTAAGTCTGATTATAATCCCTGTTCATACTTTTGTGAATAAAGGTGTATTGTATTTGTCCAGCAACAAAAAACACCAGAATTAAATAATATTGATCCTAGAAATAACCACAGGTCTGACACAATGGACTAAAAGGATGATTGGACTAGAAGGCAATGTTCTCTCAATAGAACTAAAATCATTTAGAGGTTTTGTGTCAGTGCTCATCCATTCGGAGTTTGTCTCTTCCATTTAGTTTTCTGAACAGTATGTTATCTGTGATTTACAGTACAGGATTGGCTCTGTGTTAGAATCACAGGGTGCAGAGCACATTTGTGTCAATTTAAAATTCTTTGGTCAGCCAAACAGCTCAGCAGACTAAAGCACCTGGCTAGGCAGAGCCAGGGTTAAACTCCCTGCATGCTGAGCCAGCCCAGCCCAGGGGCACCCTGAGACGATGACTGAGACTGCATGTGGTGGCGCGCGCCTGTAATCCTAGTGCTTGGGAGGCTGAACACAGGAGGATCACTATATATATATAATTTCTTGACTCTGCCTTCTCTCTCATGATTTTTTTTTTCTTTCTTTCTTCTTTCTTTTTTCTTTTTTTTTTTTTTTCTTTGGTGGAACCAGGGATTGAACACAAACTCTTGTGCTTGCCAAGGAAGCACTCACTCTACTGAGCCATCTCCCCAGCCCCTCTCCCTTGATTTCTTCTGGATTCCTACTATGTAACTTTCTTTGTCACAAACAAAATTCATTTTGTTTGTTTTATACTTTGTATATAAAACATGCTATTCAAGTAAAACCCTTATTTTAAATTCTATGTTAATATTAATAGGGATGGATATAGATTTTTTGAAACACCAAATGAGCATTCATATGTTCCAAACGCAATGCTAAGTGTATTATTACTTATGTCATTTAACTTTGATAAAAGTTTCTATCTTGCCTACCCTAGAGATTACAAAAAAAAAAAAAAAAAAAAAAAAAAAAAAAAAAAAAAAAAAAAAAAAAAAAAAACTTGTTATATTCAATTTGCTTTGTATCCTAAGCTCCACAAATTTTAGGTTCCCCACTACCTTCAATAACATCATTTGTTATTTTCTTTAGTTTTTCACAGAAATCCTCTTAAATCTTTCATGTGTGGTTTCTTTTCAGCGTTTCAGATGTTCACATTCCCCAGGTTTTTCCAAGGTCATGTGCGCTACTCAGGTAGTATTTTTTCCTTTGATGTTTGGTGCAGCTTCTCCAGCCTTAACAGCATCACGTTAAGGCTGATGATTTACTTCATTCCCCCATCATTTTACCTCTGCATGGTGTTTAGGACTTCAATTAGAAGACATTAAGCATTCAATCCCCGGAGGTCAACTGGCTTGCGATCAATCCTCATTTGTTAGAAATGGTAGGAGCAGGGACTGAGGAGATGGCTCAGTGGAATAGTGCTTCCCTGGCAAGCACAAGGGCCTGAGTTCAATCCCTGGTTCCATCAGAAAGAAAGAAAGAAAGAAAGAAAGAAAGAAAGAAAGAAAGAAAGAAAGAAAGAAAGAAAGAAAGGAAGGAAGGAAGGAAGGAAGGAAGGAAGGAAGGAAGGAAGGAAGGAAGGAAGAAAGAAAGAAAGAAAGAAAGAAAGAAAGAAAGAAAGAAAGAAAGAAAGAAAGAAAGAGAAATAGTAGGAGCAATAAACTGTGGACTCCTTCATAACTATATTTCCCTTTGCAGATATTACTCATATTTGAATGTACGTCTGCTTGGACTCATAGTGATCCTCCTATTTTCAGCCTCCCCAGCACTGGTATTATAGGCATGAGCCACCACACCTGGTCTCAGGGGCTGGCTCACTGTGCCCGGGAGCAGGGCTGGTTTGACATGTGATGCTGGAGATCAAACCCTGGTCCCTACACTTGCCTAAGGAGTCACTTAGTCTGCTGAGCTATCCCTTGGAAATGGCTTTTCTATACAGTGATCATTTTGTAGCCCGTGAAACCTATGAAGTCCTGACTTTGAATTGGAGCATCTATCTAGAATTTATTTTTAATGTCTTCATTTGCCCTTCATAAATGAAAGCATTTTAGGTTAAAGCAAGTGGACACCAATAGCCTAAATGGAATAATAACATTTTCCCCAGTACTTAGTCATGAGAAAGTGACTCAACTTATATTATACTCTTTGTATATGTGAGGTAGAATTTTTGGATATTTAAATTTCAATTGTTTTTGGGTATCACAGACATGGCTATGTCCAATTCTGTATCTAGGTAATGTTTATGATGTTTAGCCAAGTGTTAGACCTAGCAGGACAATTATCAGCCTGGAAACCTAGATGTCAAAGATGACAGCCCCAGTCAGCCTGGCCTGACCTTACCTTTCACTGGTCTCAAGCTCAGGGCTTTGCAGGTATGACGAAGAGAGACTGGTGAGGGTTGGAATTTTTTATCTCTGGCTCTCAAGGCTCTTTATTTTCTGCTAAAGTCTCTTTTTGGGGAGAAAGAGTTAAACTGTGGAAAGTTATTGGAGCAATAAGTAACTTGTATTTTAAAGTTGAAGACTTACATAAAATCACCAGGTCTGGAAGCAACCAGTAGATTTGGAAGTAGAATTTCTGAAAACATCGATTGTTTTTTTCAGTCTTTCCTATAATTAACAAAATATTCATTCAACACTTAGTTTGTATAATGTTTTACTGCATAACACTAAATTATGAATATAATACAATATCCTTTCTCATCATAGGGAGAAATCAGATGAGTGATTTTCATACTAAATGGTTATAGAATATTGTGATGCAGTTATGATCACTGGCAGAACTATTAGTGAGCTGTTTTTCACTTAGGGAACCTTTTCTGGTAATTGCATTTAATATAAAGGTCATACTGGAGCTATGATTTGAACTGATCTGACAAATGTAAACACTAAATTTAACACGATTCAAATAAAAATGTTGGTGGTCACTTGAAAACATACATAAACAACATTAAGTATTTAAATAGGTTTTAAAATGTCTTATGGAGGCCAGCCATGTAATTCAGTGGATTAAAATGCCCTTCAAGCAAGTGCAGGAGCCATGGGTTTGATCTCTGGGCCTGCTGTGCTGGCCCTGCCCCCAGAGAGCTCTAAGAGGGCAATTGAGAGTGAGCGTGGTGGTGCACTCCTGTAATCCCAGCATCTGGGAGGCTGTAAACAGGTGAATCACTGCAAGTCCAATCTAGTAGTGAGATCCTAAACACCCTGCAGAACTTTCCCTAAAATAAATAAATAAATACAATGTCTTATAAAGATAGATAGAAATAGAAAGACAAAGATATATTTACATGTATTGTTACATTTTTCTGTGGAAGAGCATGGTTTGTGCACATCTCCTATTAGTCTACTTTTCCATTCGATAATTATTGCGCTCCACTTTGGGAGTCAGTCCACACACATAGCACAGCTCAGTTCTTTTCCACTTGTCCTCACTCCTCATTTTCTATTTTTAAAAAATTCACTTTATTTATACTTTGAATTTCTCATGTAAGAGCAACCATGAACTATTTCCATCCACCATCTACTTTGAAAGACAGCCCCTCCAATTTCTTAACATAGGTTTGCCTTCATGGAGTACTTTCTTGTCCAGTTGTGTTAGAAAATATATCCATGGCTTTATGAATATTGTTTGTCTATTTTGGAACTCTTATTATTGCTTGTGAAATACTTTTAGATTTAAATGCTAGTTATTAATTCTATATTTAGAAATTAATTATTAAACCCTGATTAAGGTAAATTTAATTAGGTTGAATTCTAATGAAATCTTACAAGTCATGCTTTAGAACTTTTTATTTTTTTCAAAAAACTTGCACTGAATGGAGCTATGTATAACATCGGAGAGGAAAAATCTCTTCAAATAAAGAAAGCAACATAGAAAATGCCTACGAGCATAAAAAGCAACAAAATATATCAAAAACTAGCAGCTATTTTTTGCTTCCTGACATATACTACGAAACAGGTAACATCAAGAACTTTTGCTGGTGTGTGGAAAGGAGCAGTCAATGCTTAAATTTTTTGTCTTCTTTTGTAATTCTTTTCCTTTTAATCCCTTCTTAATTTCCTATGACTTTTTTTCTTTCTTCTTCCAGTTTTTCATGCACATATCTGATAATCTGAACAACTAATTTGCAGACACCAGTAAGCAATGCAACTATTGCCAAATTCATATTTGTAGTGAAATTCTGAGTCATGTATAATGTTTTTGTTTTAGTACTGTTTTGTACTCTTTAAAATTAAGAAGTTAGAAAAAGAATTTAAGCTGCACAGATGGGGAAATTTTATGCAAGCAGGAGGTTGTTGAGGTACAGACAAGTTACATTTCTTTTCTTTTAGCACATAGTCTACAGAGCCTCACTACATAGATTGCACTCATAGTGATCCTCCTGTTTTCAGCCTCCCAGGCGCTGGGAGTATAGGTGCCCATGCCACCACACCCAGTCTCATTTGTCTTCTCAGCATGCCCATGGGGCAGTGCCAATATGGCACGCTGGGGATACATGTCTTAAAAGGAAGAAAATAGTTTGCCTCCCACAAGCTGCTGAAGACTTCAGGGGAGAACTAAAGAGAGAGTCATTAAGAGATTTGGAAACTGGTGAGGATATGTGAAAAAAAAATTAAAGATCATGTCACTAAGATCTTGGTTTGTCTGAAGATGAATTAAGAGTTAAGGAGATCAGTTTAAACTGAATTGTGTTCTCCTTAAGTTCACATGTGAGAAAAGTCCTAACTCTACTTGTGACCCTTATTTGGAGATAAGGTCTTTGAAAATACCTTAAATTACATTCAAAGGTCACACTATAGAACCTTAATTTAATGAAATTGGTGTTCAGTAAGAAGACAAAGACACCCAAGCTTTCCTTTCTTTTTGTGGACAAGGTAGTAGGCAGTTGAGTACTAGGCAGAAATCTACCTCTTACAAGGCAGAGAAACCAGAAATTATTCATGTGCATGTGTAATGTTGAACTTCTACATTCTAGAACCGTGAGAAAATAGAATGTTTATCACTTAAGCAACTCAGCCTGTGGTATCTTCTCACAGAACTGAATAGACAAAAGCATGCCATGCTTTATCAATGTAGAAGAACATAATAAAGAGAAGAGTGTGCCTAATGTTGAAATCTTTGCCATATGTAGAAAGGCGTTGGTATTTCAGAGGGTCAACAAGTAAGTTTCTTCTATCCCTCAGTGTTAAAAATCATCTTAAAGAGGGCTGGCCAGATAGCTCAATGGAGTAAAGCAACTGCCTAGGCAGGGGCAGGGACTGGGGTTCAATCCCTGGAGTGCTGTGCCAGCCCAGCCCCCACCCTCGAGAGGGCATGGTGGCACACGCCTGTAACCCCAGCACTTGGGAGGCTGGAAACAGGAGGATCCTTAAGAGTCTGATCTGTATAGTGAGACCTTATGGACTCTGTACTGAACACATGTAAAAAATTATCTTAAAGAAAAATGTGGATCATATAGATGAAGATCCAAGTATGAACTATGTCACTAAGATACTTTCCGGCCATTATTATGATTTGAGTTCATCAACATTGTATTCACTAGCACTATATTCTTCCACTGGTCCATCACAGATATGGGACATAAGGACAAGACAGACACCAGAGGAGAGTGATGCATCTTGCAGGTTAACCTAACTCCAGAGAGAAAAATAGGCAAGAAAAAAAAAGAAACTTTCCTATGGTCCCTAAAATAGATGACAAAAATCTTGCTGTCTTAAATTAACAGAAATCTATTCACTTTGGGGGAATGGAAGCCTAAACTCAAGGTGTTAAATGAGTCATGCTCTTTCTGAAGGCTGGAGGGGACAATCCTTTGCACCTCCCTGCATTCATCTCACAGCAGTCTTTGACATTCATTAGGTTATGCCTCCATCTTGCTATATGCCTTTGTCACCATATAAACTCCTTAGGTATCTTTACAATTGTTCTTCTGTGTCTTAAGACATATACAATCTATTATGATTTAATTTTACTTGGTTATATTCCTAGCAACCCCTTTACTAATTGGGTTCATATTCTGAGGTGTCAGAAAGATGTGAGGGTTAGGGGTCAATAAACCACTCACTATTAGCTGAGCTGGTCGTGGCCAAATATTTCTTATTAACCTCATAAGGAGAAAATTTCTATCTGCAAAGAGGAAGGAATGACAGGGGAGTGGAGAGAAGGAACAGGTGTGTCACTGTAGTGAACTTCTCTAAATAGGAAAAAAGAGATCAGAAAACTAAGAGTTAGGCCAATTAAGTTTGAGCTTTTTGTTTGCCCAATGCACTGCAGTTAACCTGCCAGTTGCCTTAACTTGGTAATGTGGCTGTCCTTCTCGGAGAAAACAAATGGCATTCTATCAGATAGACTTACGCATTCTTCCTGAGTCTGTTTCCAAAACACCCACTGCTCTATTGGGGCTTTCTTTTGCTGCTAAACAGTGGGAAACTCTGGCTTCCACAGGACTCTGAATGGATTGGTACTATATGTAATGGAAATATCCTGTAGAGGAAAAAAAGCATTCCTCTCTTTACACTTATTCTCAGAGTGTTTCTGAATACAATGTATAAGATAACTTACTGTACTATTGTGCTATTACACCTTTATATTACAATGTAATATAAAAACACTTTAGTAATAAGATGTTGGTGTTATACAAATATCTTGTATTTCTGTGTTAATACCTGTTATTATCATGTTCCTCAGAAAGAAGAAACATGTCTAAGATTCTTGGAAATCTATGTTCACAAAAATTGAAACCAAGTCTTTCTGACTAATGTCCCAATAAAATAAGAAAATAAAATTAAAATTGTCTGCACAATTTTATTAAATTATTAATTTAATAGTGAATTTAGAAGCATCTAAAATTCTTCAGTTTGCATCCTAGAAGTCATCACTGTGCATTGTGCATTTCTTCAGTAACATAAATGAATAAGGTCCTCTAATGCAAGACCTGGAAGAAAGATCTTAGTGCTTCAATATAGCTCTTGTTGGAAAGAATGGAGAACTACTGACACTTGTACATTGGGTTACACCTGTTGAGTTTCTTAGGTTCTCTATTTTAAAAAATATGATTAATACACTGGAAATCAATGAGTTATATGAAAAATGAGTAGTATTTCATGCCATCTGGGACATGAAATCAAAATTACATTGAAATTCCATTCCACCCTATCCTGATATCATCAAGAACACAAAACCAATAATGTCGGGACTAAAAGCCAAGCTCCCATGTTCTACACATATCATTCCTCATCACACTCCAAAAAATAATTAAAGCCAGCATACTATGGGGGTACCTGAATATCTGAACTTATTGCAGCACACTTCACAACAAATTGGCCATGAAAATGACTTATGTGATTTGTACCTCAAAGTTGTCAGCTTTAAAGAATGCTGAAATCATAAGGACCAAAGGAAAACTGGATGAAACTAAAAGGCGCCATACTAAGCAAAACAGTCTCGACTACATACTGCACATTTTATTTCATATGTACAATTTTAAGAATTAGAGGTAACATGAAAGTAGAAGGGAAACCACTGCAGTAGAAGAAAGAGGTTGAGGTGGAGCAGAAAGGTCAAGGGGATATAGTAAAAGAGAAAAAAAAGGAGTTGCTTAAAACCCATCATTGAACTATACTTACATTGCTTTCATTTAATATTCATTGATATCTGAGCAAAAGAGGACAGGTAGCACCATGAAAAAATTGTGTGCAAAGCACACCTGGTGGCCAGTTATTCCATCCTGGGGGTTTATCATTCCCATATCTGTAAATTAATATTCAGCATGGAGAAATAACTCACCATAAAATTAATTATAGCATGATTTAAATTTTCTTTCTTGGAGGAGAATATCTTTCCTTTCCATGTAGAACATCAGAATATTCCTACAATCTTGCAGTGTTCAAAGTTTTTAACATTAGTAGCCTCATTCATCACAGTGACTTTTTGCCTAGTATCTTTGACCAGGTCTGATTTTTAATTTGGTTTTGGACACATAGACCATCCAAATTGTTTCTTCTGCATTAGCAAGGGACAGTCCCCGCACAATACACCCCTGACTTGATGAAATTTTTTTTTTTTGCCTATTGCATCCTTCTTGTAGTCACCAAATAACACTGAAGAATCTATCAAAGCCTAAGTTTAGGCTTTCATAGATTCTGCAGTGCTAAAGCTAGAGAATCACCATTGGTGAATTACTTAAAGGAACTGAGGATAATGTTTACCCAACTTCCCACCTTAGAGACAGAAGAACCACGGACCACCACATTCTTCCTATGAGACTGTGTTTCCCTAATTTGTTTTATGTTGAAAATATTGCAGATTATATTTTTGCATACACATTTTTACAGGCTGCAAAATAAAGCATTTTTGTTTGACTTTTTTCTTTATCTTTTTCCCTGTTTAAAAGATAATACAATTAATAAAAGAAAAAAAGCATAAATGGTACAAAATTTCACTAAGGAGAGTGGTTGAAATTCAACAATTGATGGTATATTGCATATTTTTCCTTCAAATTAATTGTTTGGATTACCAGATCTGAGCATCTAATGTTGGTTAAAAATTATATAAATTAAAAAGGAGAGAAAAAAATGTAAGCATTAACTGCTCCTCTCAATGGACCAGTGGAAATCTACAGTACAATTATCCAAGCTATCCTGGGTATATCCATATATGTTTTTTCCCTTCTTTCCTTTTTTCCTTCATCCCAGGTGTTCTTTCCCTTTGAACAGTTTCTTTTGCTTTCAGAGTATCTATTGTACCTTTCAGATTTTATTTACTCATTTAGGTTCTTACACTAGCAAGACAATATGGTGTGTACACCTGTGGGTCTGATTTATTTCACTCATACATATCGTCTTGAGTTGCATCCTGTTACTTGTAAAAGCCTTGGGTTTATCTGTTTTTATAGCTGAGCAATACTCTATTGCATCAAAATACCACATCTTTTTAAAAAAATGTATTTGATTGTTGCAGGGTCTCACTATACAGCACAGACTCATGGTGATCCTCCTGTTTTCAGCCCTCCTAGCACTGGGATTATAGGCATGAGCCACTATATCTCAGACTCTGTAGCTGGCTCAGCCCACCCTGTGGATTGGGGCTGGCACAGCCTATGGTGCTGGGGATTAGACCATTGTCTCTCTGCTTGCCCAGGCTTGCCTAAGTAGGTGCTTCATTCTGCTAAACTATCTCACCCTCCCCACCACATCTTTTTTATCCATGCCTCAGTTGATGGGCATTTGGGTTGTTTCCAAGGTTTAGGTGTGACAAATTGTGCTGCTATAAGTTTTTATGCAACATTAAGGAATGTCTGCAATGGTGTACTTACACCACAATTTCTTAACCCTCTGAATAATGTCATGTTGGATTTGAAACAATTAAACCCAATTCTTTACTGTGTTGGGCTAGTGGTATATATATATATATATATATATATATATATATATATATATATATTTTTTTTTTTTTTTTACTAAATCAGAGTATCTCCTTATCTTTTGTTTGTCTTTTGGTACTGGTTCTTCATGCTGGCACATTATTTTTTGTTGTTAATTTACTTATCCTAATTATTTGTATAATTGTCTTGCAAGATCCTTCACAGTGAGAGATTTGGGTGGAATGAATGTTAATTTAAAATTAATTTACTTAAGTTAATTCTGAATATATTTATTGTGTGCACAATGCTTTCTCTATGACATCTACTTGATGATAGAACCCCAATTTTACTAAGCTCCTTAACAGACTGCATCCTACAGAGTGGCCATTAGACTGCAAATAGCTAAAGAGAAGAATGTGAGGCCAGGCAAATAACTCAGCAGATTAAAGTGCCTGCTTAGACATATGCAACAGCTGGGGTTCAATCCCTGGTATGATGTTCCAGCTGAATACAGGAGAATCACTGTGTGATCTACATAGTGAGACTGTGTAGACCCTGTAGATCCTGTCCTAAAACACACACACATACACACACACACACACACACAGAGAGAGAGAGAGAGAGAGAGAGAGAGAGAGAGAGAGAGAGAGAGAGAGAGAGAGAGAGAGAGAGAGAGAGAGAGGAATGTGCGTTTTACAGGGTAAAAATTTGCAGGGGTTTTTGAAGGAAGACATATTTAACAAATTTGTTCTGTTCATAATTTGCTCAACTCAGCTTAGTCCAATTTCCTCTCTTGAGATGGCAGCTCAGTTCTTATAAGTGCAGTAGTAATTTTGATCAATGACTTGGTTATATCAACACTCATGATTCAACATTCCATAGTACAAAAGACCTCCAACTCAAGCTAGGTTGGACCTAATATTCATCAGCTGCCTTGCCTTCAAATATCCTGTCTAGCATTCTCTAAGCTCAAAACTTTGATTATGTGCTTGTCTAGGAGATATCCAACTTGGGCAGTAGTTACACTCTCATACTTGGTATTTAAAACTCACGTTTTAATGCTTTAATAACTCTACTATTATTTTCAGTCTTTAACTTTCAAATCATCCAAAATATTATGAAGTCACTTGGAAGAAGTCCTGAGTCTTAAAGTACTGATTTCCTAAAAGGAGAGGATGGTTAGTCATTGTTTCCCACATTTAGGACCCATTCCAGGTTATGAACAGAAACTTCTGTCTCTCTGTGTTTTGATACATTTTTTACAGTTCAATCTCCATTCTGGATTTAATAACTACTCAATCCTCCTCTTCCTAACATGCTGGTCAACAGTAATTAGACCTGCAAGAATCTTATTCTGTTTTTGTTTCCATCTCACCGTACCTTTTATATCTCACCTTTTTTCTAATATCTGTCCTGAAATCATACCTAAATATCAAACTGCTTTTCTACAGACATGACTCTCTCTCTAGCATAATAAGCCTCTCTTAACTATACTTTTCATTGTTTCCCTATTACTCCTTAGACAAGGTAGTAAGATAAAAGTGTAAGTATTCAAAATGTACCAATTGCTTTTTGATTTACTTATTTTTAAATGTAGGAAGGACCATAGTTAAGCCCCCTGAGTTGTCTTCTTAGCCATTGCATTTGAGCAATTTCTTTTTAAAAATTTTATTTATTGGAACAATTTAGGTATACATCATGATCACATTCATCCCAGGGACTTTGTACCTGTACAGGATATATCTTCAATCCTCTTTTTTTCCTATTCATCTTCACTCTCTTCAACCCCAATTCTTCCTTATTTGCAAAATTCAATCTTATTTTATACTTTATTCCTCATTTTTCTTTCTTCTTTCATCCCTTCCCATGACTACCTTTTCTTTTGAATAATCCCTTCCTGTTTCATAATATCTTTTATAAAATTTTGTTTTCATTTACACTTTCAATTTCTTATAGCAGGGAGACAAAGTGATATTTACACATGTGTATTGGGTTTGTTTCAGCTGACACCACGGTCTCAAGTTCCATAAGATATTTAGCTATAATAAGCATATAAGACTTATAGCTATAAATGTCTTAAGTTTATCTTTCATTTTGGTAGAGAGGTATTCCATTTTATGAACAAAACCTCATTTTTATCTAGCCATCGGTTGATAGGTATTTAAAAGATTTAACTATTAGAAACTTCTATAAACATGCTTCATTAAACATGGATGTGTACATATCACAGTGCAATGAAACTTTTCATTGTTTTGGGAGGATATCAAGAAGGAATAGCTGAACAAAATGGAAACTCTAGTCTTACCTTTTTTTTTTTTTTGTTTTTTAGGAATTTCCAAATGGATTTCCACAATAATTGCATGAGTCTACCAGTCTACACTTCCACCAACAATGGAGAAGTGGGCCTTAGATATAGCTCAGTGGTGTAAGCACCTGAAGAAAAGAGGGAGAAGGAGGAAAATGAGGAGGAGGAGGGGATGCAGGAGGGGGAAGGAGGAGGAGGAGAGAGCTCAGGAGGAGGAGGAAGGGGTGGAGGAGCAGGAAGAAAACAGTGGAAAAGTTTTCCTCTTTCTTCCATAGCCTCACCAGCATTTATTATTTGTTAACTTCTTGAACACAGCACTTTTTTCTGGAGTGAGATGGAAGATTAACATTGTTTTCATTTACATCTCTTGAATGATTAGTAAAGTTGAATATTTTCTTCATGTATTCATTTGGTATTTGTATTTCTTCTATAAAGTCTCTGTTCATTTCAAGATGACCAATTTTAGATTGGCACTTTAAATTTTGGAGATCTGATTTTTTTTTTTTTTTTTTTTTTTAGTTCTTTATATGTTCTATGTATTAGTTCTTTTTCTGGAGGATAACTGGTGAACATGTTTTCCCAACTCTGGGAGTTGTCTTTTCACTCTGTTGGTAATTTCTTTTGTTGTGCAAAAGCTTTTAAATATAAAGATGAGATGTTAGTTGTTGATTGTTTGGAGTTTTTCCTGTGAAATCAGGGTTTTGTTCATGGATTATATGCCTATCTATCTCTCTTTAAGAGTTCTATTCTATTTCTCTTCCAGAATATTTAGTGTGTCTGTTTTGCTATTTAGATCTTCGATCCATTTGTATTTTAGTTTAGTGTGTCGTGATAGATGTGGCTCTAGTTTTGGTTTTTAACATTTGAAAAGCCAGTTTTCTCTCTCTCTCTCTCTCTCTCTCTCTCTCTCTGTCTCTCTCTCTTTCTCTCTCTTTCTGTATTTAGTACAGGATCTATGGAGTCTCACTGCACAGATTGGACTGGTATTTATCTTCCTGTTTCCAGCCTCCCAGACACTGGGATTACAGGTGCACATCACTATGCTCAGGCTCAATTGCTGTCTCAGTGTACACCAGGGGCGGGACCAGCATGGATCAAACTCTGGTCCCTGCATCTGCTGAAGGAGGCGCTTTACTCCACTGAGATATCTGGCTGGCCCTAAAAAACCTGTATTTTCTAATACCATTCATTTGAAAACACTATTTGTTTATTATTCTTTTTCTAGCAAACATGTTTTCCACTAAACAAATTTATCCAAAGGTCAAACTCTAGAGTGTTTGGAGTTATTTACAATCTATATTATTGATCTTCAGTCAGCGTTTATTTCCAGTGTCATATTGTTTTTACTCCAGTAGCTCTGAAGTACAATCTCAAATCAGGCATTATGAACCCCCACCAAGCTGTTACTTTGTTGTCCAGAGCTGTTTTCCTACTTTAATTCTCTTCTGGGTTCAAGTGTATTTTATGAAAGTTTTCTCTAGTTCTGTGAGGTATACTAATGATATCTTAATTGAGATCACACTAAATCTGTATTACAATTTCGGGAGGATGGTCATTTTTAATATATTGGTTCTTCCTACCCAAGAGCAAAGGATAGCTTTCCATTTTCTTCAATGTCCCTCTAAGAGTATTATAATTTCAACGTGGAAATATTTTACTTCCTTTATTGGATTAACTTCTAATTACTTCTTTTTTTCAGTGCTGTAATATTAGCTGTGATTTATCCATTTTTCTCTAATGAGTTTGCTGTTTGTGTACTGGGAGGTTATTGATTTTTTCGGTGTTGTCTTTGTATATAGCTATGTGATTAAGTCTAGAAGTCTGATGGTGGAGTTTTGGAGGGTCTTCAATGTAAAAAAAACATGTCATTTGCCAATAAAGATAATTTAACTTTTTTTTTTTCCGTATCTTTATTCCTCTTATTTCCATCTCTTGTTTAATTGGTCCAGCTAATGTTTTCAGAACTGTGTTAAATAGTAACAATGGCAGTGAACATTCTTTTCTTGTTGCTGACTTTAGAGATAAAGCTTTTAGTTTTTGATTTTCAATATGATATTGGCTTTTTGGTAGTCATTTATGGCTTTTATCAGATTGATATGAAAGCCATGTATTCTAATTTTCTGTAGAGTTTTCCTCATAAATTTGGACTTTGTAAAATGTTTTTTTCTGCAGCTATTGAGATGATTATATGGTTTGTGCTCTTGACTGTGTTCATATGGTATATTACATTTATTAATAAGTATATATTGAGCCATATATGAATCCCTGGGATGAATGCTTGGTCATGGTATATAATATTCTTGATGGTTTGCTATATTCTGTTTGCCAGTATCTTGTTGAAATTTTTTCTATGTCCGTTAGGGAAACTGACTAGTGGTCTGCCCTTTTGGGTTGGGTATCTCTTTGGTTTTTGTCTCAGGGTAATACTTGCTTCCAGGAATGACTCTTGAAGAATTGTTTCCTTTTCATTTTCATTAAAGAATTTGACAAGTAATGGCATCATATCTTCTATAACTTTCTTGAAGAATTTAGTAGTGAATCCATCAGGCCCTATATAATCTTTTGTTGATAAGTTTTTAATTGAATTGTCTATTTCAATTTACTGATATTGGGTTATTTAAATGTTTTACATCTTCTTGATTCAAATTTAGTAATTGATAATGTATCTTAGAATCTTTTCATTTCTTCTTTATTTTATCTTGTTACAGTAAATTTCTCAAGTCAGTATTGATGATCTTTTGGACTGCTGTAGAATCACTTGTGATTTTACACTTTGCACTCCTAATTATGTGAATTTGAGTCCTTTTTTTTTTTTTTTTTACTTTTTAAAATAAGGTTGGCTGAGGGTTTGCCAGTTTATTTAATCTCTCAAAGAATCAACTCTTTAATTCACTTATGTTTTGACTTGTTTCTTAGTTCCAACTGCCTTAATTTCTGTTCCAATACTTAAAATTTTCTCCTTTATGTGAAATTTAGGCCTGATTTGTTCTTTTTCCTGTAAGTATGAAGTTCAACATTAGGTTGCATATTTGAGCTCATTCTTTTTTCTTGGTGTTAGAATTTCCTGCTATTAATTTTCCTCTTATGACTGCTTGCTCTGCATTCCATTAGATGTTGTATAGTGTGTCAGCATTATCATTTAATTTCAGACACTGTTTAACTGCTGCTTTAATTTTATCTGTGACCCTTTGGTTGTTCAGAAGGGTGTTCTTGAATTTACATGAGATTATGATGGTTTTGTACTTTCTTTGGTCATTGGTTTCCAATTTCTTTGAACTGTGGACTGATAATATGTGTCTGATAATTTCAGATCTCTTGCATTTACTAAAGCATGTTTTATATGGCTAGTAGGTAGTCTTCTTTCTAGAACATCCCTTATGCCACTGAGAAGAATGTATATTCTTGATGATGTGGGTGAAACACTCTGTAGCCATCTTCTAAGTGCACTTGTTCACAAGATTGATTGATTACTGATGCTTCTTTATTGATATTTTTGTTGAGTTTACCTATCTTTTTGTGAAAGTGGGTTATTTAATCCCCTCATTACAACTGTATTTGTGATTATTTTACTTTTCAGCACTGTTATTATTTGTTTTATATAGGTTGGCACACCTTTATTTGGTGGATATATATTTATGATTTTTACCTCTTCATTTTTAATTTTCCCTGAACAAGTAAGGAGTGGCTTCTTTATCTCTCTGAATCAGTCCTAGATTGAAGTTCACGTTGTGATTAGAAATTAAATTCCTACCCCTAGTTTTTTCTGGGTTCTTGTTACATGGAGTGTTCCCCATCCTTTAACTTTCAGTCTATGAAAGTCTCTTTGAGTTAAATGTATTTCTTGAATGGCGCATTTGTTGGATTTTGTTTCTCGATCTCTTCTGTCAATCTATTTCCTTTTAATGGTGAATTAAGAACATTTAGATGTGCCTAAAAGTGAAATGTATTTGCTTGGCTTGTCAAGTAATTTTCCTGTTTATCCTCTCCATTAACCATTTCCCCTGCCATGTAACTTCTTTCCGTTTATGTATGTCATGCTAAGTATATGCAGGAAGGCAGAAATTATCCTATGCATATTATCTAACCACAGTGCAATGAAACTGGAACTAAATGATAAAAGAAACCAGAAAAATCAGCTAAATTCATGGAAACTAAACAATACCCTACTCAGCAATCAATGGGTCACAGAAGAAATTAAAGAAGAAATTCAGCAATATATACAATTCAATGAAAATTCAAGCACAACTTACCAAAATTTATGGGGTGCGATGAAAGCAGTCCTTAGAGGGAAAATCATAGCTATGAACTCACACATTAGGAAAACAGAATGGGAACAAATAAACACCCTAATGTTGCACCTCCGACAACTAGAAAAAGAAGAGCAAACAAAACCCAGAGCGCAAAGACAGGAAGAAATCATAAAGATTAGAGCAGAAATTAATTCAATTGAGATGGAGTAAACAGTTAAAAGAATCCACAAATCAAAAAGTTAGTTCTTTGAAAGACTAAATAAAGTTAATAAGCCTCCAGCCAACCTCATCAAAAAGAGGAAAAGAAAAATCAAGTACATGCAATAGGGATGAAAAGGGTGAAATCACTATAGACTCAACGGAAGTTCAGAAGATTATTAATAGTTACTTTGAGAATCTTTACGCTCACAGAATAGAAGACACAGAAGAAATGGAAAGATACCTCAAAATTACCTAAACTGAACCAAGAAGATATAACTCCTCTCAATAAGCCAATAACAGCCCACGAAATACGAAATGTAATAAAAAGCCTACAGACAAAGAAAAGTCCAGGTCCTGATGGATTCAAAGCTGAATTCTACAAGAAATTTATTTTTTGGATCAGGGGCTCTGATTTCCTTTGCAAAATACCTTTTAGAACTCTGTAGTGCTAATATGGTTTCCATGAATTTCTTCATTTGTTCTTTGTCATGGAAGTGTTTTATTTCTCTATTAATTCTGAAAGATAATTTTGCAGGATGTATCAATCTCTATAGGAAGTTGTTTTCTTTCATGCCTTTAAATACTTCAAGATACTACAGCTTAAGGGTGTGTGTTGAAAAGGCTGCAGTGATGATGATGGGCTTCCCATCATGCATGAGTTGCTTTTTCTCTCTAGTGGCTTTTAGTAGTTCTGTATGCCTCACTTATTTCTATTTCCACACTTATGAAGTGTTCTGCCATTACTTCTCTGAAGGCATTTTTATGTCATTTGTGCTAACTTCTGCATTTTCACTAACTCCAATCAGTTTTACAATGTTCTTTTTTTAATTTCATTTTTAATCTTTTATTTTTTTATTTGCTGCAGTGTCTTGCTACACAGGTCAGGCTCATAGTAATCCTGCTGTCTCAGTGTCCCCAGCACTGAGACTACAAATGTGTGCCACCATGCCCAGTTCTGATGGTAGGCTCAGCACAGGGCCAGTGTAGCATGTGGTACCAGGGTTCAAAGCCAGGGCCTTGCTCTTGTCAGGCAGGAGCTAAGACTGCCAAGTTATCTGCCTAACACTTGTGTTGCTCTTTGCATCATCTTTTAGTTGTTGGATTGTTCATTCATAGTTCCTTGCTATTTTTAAGAGACAGACAAGTGATGGTCAACTTGCAACACCTAGCTTAGCTGAATAAGCCTGGCTCAGGGGAGAAGGCCCACCTGAAGATGGCTGCCAACAGCATGAAAGGGAAAACAGAAGGAAGATGGAATCCTCGTAGAGAAGCCTGTCACTCCAGTTTTCCTGATATGAATACATCTGTTGTTATCAGAAGGTCCAAAGATGTCTGAAGATTGCCGTGCTTTCTTCAGAGGAAGCTCTGGTCATTCCATTTTTCTTCCAGGATCCACTGTAGATCCCTCAGCCTGCTAGCATAGACTTTGTGGTTTTAGACACTGACAGTGCAGACTTCTCAGTGCAGATCCTTGATATAGACTTGAATGAGACATTGTTACGGTCTCCAGACCTCCAGCTAAACTCATGGAGAACATTGCCATGAGCTCAAAGTCTTCAGCTAGATTCAAACAGGACACTGCCTTGAGACTCAAGCCTCACCTGGATCCCTTGAGTTTTTATGATGTGGAATGATTTCCTGAAATATTTACATTTGTCTCTTTGGGTGACTATGATAAAATAATATTATATATTACGTGTCCTGCACTGTATTTCTTCCTTTGCACACTCTATAAAAGAGGTCATTAGCCTTTATCTTCATTCTGTGTTGTAGATCTGATATTCTGTCTACACTTCCTTTCATATGGTTTTGCAGACTTTCAATAGGGTTTGTAATTCCCTGGATATTGTTTTGAATCTGTTTCATGGACTCTTTCTTAATGTTGAACATTCATAATTTCCATCATTTTCTATGCTCCCCTCTTTTTTGTCTATGTCTATTCTAAATTTGTTAAGTAAGTCTTTCATTATGGTCATCTTTTCCCTTGTACCTCTGATGTTATTTCTGTTTTTATACCTTGTATAGCTTTTATGCATATATATATATATATATATATATATATATATATATATATGTGTGTGTGTGTGTGTGTGTGTGTGTATGTATATGTATATATGAATAATGATAATAATGATTTATATATATGAATAATGATGCACTGTTATGTAACATCAGGGGCACAATGGTCAGTGAACAATGGCTAACAAGAATACAGTAAGTTACTGGTGGCCTA
>PVKA01002641.1:9625-121967 GCA_004027165.1 Ctenomys sociabilis
AAAAAAAAAAAAAAAAAAAAAAAAAAAAAAAAAAAAAAAAAAAAAAAAAAAAAAAAAAAAAAAAAAAAAAAAAAAAAAAAAAAAAAAAAAAAAAAAAAAAAAAAAAAAAAAAAAAAAAAAAAAAAAGAACAGAAGAAACTAAACATACCACTGATAGTAACTTTGGAAAACAGTATGAGAGTCCCTCAAAAATGAAAACAATGGGCTGGCCAAACAGCACAACAGATTAAAGACTGAAGTGCCTGCTTAGGCAGACAAAGTGGCTGAGAGCCCTCAGCATGCCTTGAGAAGGCAATTGAGACTGGGCGTCTTGGTGTGCACCTGTAATCCCAGCACTTGGGAGGCTGTGAATAGGAGGATCACTACAAGTCAGATCTACACAGTGAGACCCTGTCCACACTGTCGTAAATACACATAAATAAATAAATAAATAAATAAATAAATAAATAAATAAATAAATAAATAAATAAATACTAGGAAAAGAATTGTCATGGGAACTGGCAGTCCCACCACTAGGTATCAATTTTGAAGAATTAGTTGTGGTCTGATCCTGAAGGCCACCTAAAGTCTCATATGTTTCAAATGGGCTAGGAGCATTGAGCTCTTTAGTTCCTGGTCCCCTAACACATTCTTAGCTCACGTGCTGTTAGCAAATGGACCTTGCACAAAGAATGTGGGCCATTGGGGTGTGGCCCGCAAGACCATTTTCCGAGCTCCTTCCTCTTCTTTCTGCCCCTTCCTGGACCCATGACCTGAGTAGCATTTCTACACCAGGCCCTTCCAATGCCACACTTTCGTGGTGCTAGATAAGAGTACAATCTGAAACTGTGAGCTAAAATAAATTGTTCCTTCTCTAAATTAAGGACACTGGGATTTTTGTCCCAGCAACAAGAACATTGACTGATAGATTTTGTTACCTAGAGTAAACTTTTTTGTGACTATTTGATCATGTGATTTAGAAGCCTTTGGAAGTTGTTCATAGGTGGAATTTAGGAAGGTCCAAAGATACTCATAAAAGATGCCCTAGAATGCTATAAACCAAGCTTGATGGGATAATCTGATTAAAACTCCGAAGAAAAGAATGTTGATAAAAAATGTAGACACTAAAGACCAGGTGGTGGAAAGTTTCACAAAGGAATAAGGGTTTCACTGCCAACTGCACTGAAGACTATATGTATTATACTGGTGTGAAATTTGTCTGTATTTTTCTCGAGTCCTAAAATCTTGCAAAGACCCAGATTAAAGGCAGTAGTCTAAACAATATGGCAGAAACAATTTAGAGACAGCCTAATGTTGAAGCTGTGTCATTGGTCCTAATGGACTCTGAGTCAAAACTTCCATAAGTTGAATAATCTAAAAAATGTTGCTGGTGACCAGAAAGGAAGCTCCTATAAAGTTGGGACTTATAAACTGAGATCTAGCACTTATAAAATTTTGGCCAATAAATACTTAGTTGTTAAAGATCAGGATAAATAAACAAGAAGTATTTTGCATCAGGAGATTAGGAACTACCCACAGGTCATCTCAGTAACCCAAAAGACCCAACCTATTCCTGGCTTAAGAGTGCAAAGCTGTAAAAGTTTCATTTGAGAATAGAACCCCATAGTCCCATTCTCAAGAAAGGCCACCCAGGAAATGCACTCTGTTCACAGAACTCAGCCATCCAGGTACTCAGAAACCTCTGCAGCCATGATTTGTGGGGGCTCAGGTAATGCTTGAACTGCTTCGGCATCATGGAGCTTATAGCTTCATGTACACAATACCTGAAGTATGTGAGGGGTAACATCAGCTTCCAAATGGGTTCAGAATTTTAGGGAGGCCAGGCCATATGGTCCTGAGAAAACAATGCATGAAACTGTAAGAGTGAAACTGAAAATCCAAGGGAGATCACAGTAAGCTGGTGATGCCAGGAAAGTAGACTATCTGCTGAAAAAGTTACCCAACATCCAAGAGACAGGTCATGAGGGTTTAACTAGCAGTGCAACAGTGGTGGAACTACCCAAGCACTTAGGAGCCTACATCCTGTTATCATTTACCTTGGCTGCTGGAAATAGAACTATAGCATTTAAAACTTGATTGTACACTGATTTGCTATGGTTCTATTAAATTTTATCCACTATTTCTCACTTTTGGGAAGAATAATTTGGAAGGGAAGGTTTACCCTGTGTCACTGTATGTTGGACAAGTTTAATTTTCCTTTTGTTTTATCCACAGGTTCACAGCTAAAAGCTGGCTTTTGGTCTCCGAGGAAACTTTGGACTTGAGCTTTTCTGTAATTGTAGAACAATTAAAACTTTGATTACACTTAGTGATGGATGAAATGCATTTTTTGTAATGATACATGAGCTCAAGGGTTAGAAGCAGAGAGTTGTGGTTTGGATCTGACATGTCCCAGTGAAGTCTAATGTGTTTGGAAGATTATTGGGTCATTAGGAGCCACACTCACCGGGGAAGTGGTACATGATAGGTGGACAGCTGACCTGTGTTTAGGGGACGGGGCTCTGAGCATGATTTTGCAGACCTACACCATTTGCCATGACCTGAGAAGCTCTCCTCCACCAAGGAATTCTATCATGCGTTTCTTCCACAGAGCCAGCCGACCACCCAGGTACAGATGCTGTGAGCCAGAGGTGCCCCTCTCCTTTGACTTGCAGGTATCTCAGTGATGATGAAAGCAACTAAGATAGAACTGAAATCAGGAAGTCCAAAAGGAATATGCACTCACATGTTCATCTCATTTAGGGCCAGGGATGGAGGTATAGCTCAGCAGCCCAGAATCTACCTGTAAGTAGGAAGCCCTGAGTTTGACTGTAAATACCAAAAAGAAAAAAGAATAGAATCATCTCATCATTATGCATAATAGGCAGGACATAAAGTAAACATGAGTGTTTGGTGATAGAGGAATATAAAAGGAAAATAGGGTACATATACTTCAATACTATATAGCACACAAAAGAAAAATCTATTACATGTGACTATCTAGAAATGAGACACTATATGTGATAAGCCAGGAACTGAAGGACAAATACTACTTCCACTTCCACATGAAATCTCAAATGTTGATCTCATTCTCATAGAAGCAGAAGGTTGAAATATATTAAACAAAGGTTACGAAGAAGTGGGAAGGGGGAAATGAGAGACACTGACCAAGAGGTGCGCAAGTTCAATGAGTCTGGAGATACAGTTGTTCTCTTGCACTGTACATTGCCCACAGTTTATGACATTACACATTACAAAAGTTCAGAAACAGCAAAGTTTAATGTTATCACCAAAATATTGACAAGCTAATGTTTATAATAATCAACTTATTGAATCTTTCTATTATGCATAGGTCAAAAGACCACATTTTATTCCATAATTTTTCACAATTAAAATTCATCAATTAAAAATGGTCATAGATAACTTTTCACAATGATCATAATGATCAGAATCAAATGATTACTTAATTATAAACCAAAATCTAACCCATTATGCCTAACTAGAGTTCATACAATAAAAAATTTATAATATTTTATTTATTTGGCTAGAGTGATCCTCTTGTTTACAGCCTCTCTAGTACTTCAATTGCAGGCACTGAACTCAGTCATAAGCTCAGTGTGTCTGGGGGCTAATATGGTATGGCTACATGTGGTACCAGGGATCGAACCCCTGGTGCTCAGCCCACTGAGCCATCTTGCCAGAACCCCACTGCAAATATTCTAAACGGGATTCGTACTACCACACCACAGAGACGGTACAATATGATACAAAGCTAAAGGGCTGTGCAAATTTGAAACCACAGATAACTAATTGTACTTATTCTAGTTGAGATCACCTCTATTAGTTTAGTCCTCAGATTATACTCTGCTAATCTTTGCGATATACTGAGGTAAAAGGAGGTTCTTCAGAGTTGCCAGGAGGTACTTTAATTAACAATGAAGGCTGAGACATTATGACTTAGACACTAGATAAACATTTCTATAGTTTTATTCTTCTTTAATTGACCATGCCCTTGTTAATGGCATTGGGACAAAAGAAAGAAGAGCACACAATTCTTCAAGGCACCAAACTAGAAACATTCACTGAAACTGACCTGAGGTAAAGGTGCACCTTGAAAGCAACTGAGGTGATAGTCACAGTTAAGTTTGCTAACATTCTGAGTATGGATCAAAACACGTTTATTCATTCAAATCTCCACACATTTTACTGTACAATCTAATTCCAGATAGCGTAAAAGTGCATGTCCTCTTCGATCATGCAGATTTTGGGGTTAGTCCTTTCTTATGTGTAGCGAAGGGTTTCTAGCTTTTAATTGTAAATAGTAAAATATCTAAACATTTCATTGGCAGATAATGTCAGAAAATACAGAAATAAAATTTTAATCAGTAAATAGTCTAGCAATATTGGCTAGATAGAAGGTGAACAGCGAGTCAGTCATCTGAGGAAGGCATCACGCTAGGATAGCTATCTGTGGGACTTTACTCAGAGTAAGAGGAGGGAAGGTTGGCAGAAGCATGTGAAATGCACTACACTAGTACAAGAAATAGTTAAAATACTGTACAATCTAATTCCAGATAGCGTAAAAGTGCATGTCCTCTTAGATCATGCAGTTACTGGATTCAGTTTGCTATCTGCTGGAGATACAGAGATTAAAGACCCTTCCATGCTGACTGCACTTAAGGGCAAGGGAAGCAGGAAGGAAATGGGATTTTGAGTGAATGGTATTCCCCAAGGACAAGGACAGATTCTGAATTACATTGTGCTATCCTGTGAGCAAGACTAAGCCCATACTTATGACAGCTAAACACAGTAGCACTTCTTCATATCAGAGTTTGCTACTTACTTATGAGGCAGCTGGAGAAAAGGGTACGCTGTGTAAATCACACATGAATCTTTTCTGGATTTCAGTTAAAGCAGAAGAGAATGTTTACATTCTCATAGCTAAAGACTTGACTATGTTTAATTCTGCTTTTAAAAAGAAAATATTTTAAATAATTTTGAATGAATTTAAACTTTAAAAAGCTCATTGAATAGATGCATAACAATTTTCATATAACTCCATGTAACTGTTTTAAAAATTAAATTAAACTGCATTATAGCAACAATTGTTACTCATTTGCATTGCAATTATTAAATTAATATAAACCATAACCACATTGAACTGCTATACTGAACAAGTGAAATAATGAAGGCCCAAAGCAACATAAATGCTGTTTGATATCTCCAATAAGTTGAGCAAGAGAAAAAGTCTCAAACAGTAATCTCAACATCTTCATTAATAGAATAAAACATCAGAAAATATACAGAAAAGTACTAGGAATTAAGATAGAAATTCAGATCTAAAGGGAAACTCCATTATAACCACAAGGGATAAGTACAAAACCAGCTCCTAAGTTCAAACACAGACTAACTTTGACTAATTCATTCTACAGAGGGATGGGCTCAGTGGGTGTTAAAAAGTATGCCACTGAGTCAATAAAGGAGAATTCCTTCAAAAAACTGACAATATAACATTAAACTAGAGAAAAATAATGAGCAAACATCAACCATGTTACTGTAAGAATTTATAAAACAAGTTTAAATGAAATTGAAATATAAAGAACAAAGTATAACTCTAAATTCTTCACTGTACTAAGACACCTGAGACTTACAAAGAAACATTTTAAAAAGTGCTTCACATATTTCAATCTTTTTATTCTCTTGCTCATTTTTCCTACTTCTGTACTTCCCTCTTCACTTTTCTCCTGTGTTAAAAAAAAGGCATTTCATCTTCCTTTCAATGAATGCCTGTCAAGTTTTTACTAATATACCAACTTTACTAGATCTGCATGTTTGTTTCTCATATGTTGTCTCACTCTTTTTCAGTGACAAAAAGTCTCATTTTCATGAAAGGAAGGGGTGCTCAAGTCTGTACACATGCCCCAGAGAAGCAAGTGTACAGTGTCAACATGGGTGGAAGAGCTCCACATCCACTGCCCAGTGTACTGTGGATGCTTTCTCAGCATTTACTATCAAACAAAAAGAAATAAGAGACACAGAAGAAGAACTCCAGCTCTGAGCATGTAACAAAAATATATGACATTGAATGTTTCTCAACTACCTCAAGAAATACAGTCACAAATATTTCAACAGTCTAATACCTTGGATAACTGGATTTGCATGTTCTTCCTACCTCTTTGCAAAGCAATTCCATATCCAAATCATTTCTTTTGGAATTCTTTAGCCCTAATAGGATACCAGATTATTTAGCTTCTATCACTTAATTTATTGAAGAATAAAGGACATCCTCTACCTTTTGTAGATTGTAATAAAATATATACATAGTAATAACAGTATATTATGACCCAAAATATAGTTTTTTTTTCAGAAAATCTGAAAAATCATTAAATCTATTTCAATTTTCAAACCTAACTTCCTGTTCACCCACAGTGGTTTAGCATGCTTCTATTTTCTTCATTTTTAACTGACTTGCATCAACACTGAGCTTCTCTCATTATCTAATTTACTATATAACCTAAAATGTTTTTTTGTAATGCAAATACGATTCACTGAAAGGAGGCAACATAACCGGTTGATCAAGTTTCAGGCTAACATTTTAATAAAAGGATTTCCTTCTCCTATTTTCTCTCATTAAGAGAAGCATTCATTATTTATTAGCTAGTTATAAATTATATTGTTCAGTTAATTATTGCTAACTTAATCTTTATGTCATTTAATTCAGATAGTTTATGTTAAGTTTTTGGGGAATTCTTTTGTAATTTTAAGATGAGACTTAAGTAAACAGCCCACCACAGTAAAATCAATGTAAAATAGTATTTTTTGAACTTACAGCTTTGTGTTATATCAGTTCCTCATTCTGTTTGTTGTTATTTTTAATCAAGTAACTGTGCATACCTTCACAATATGTAGCATGAAATAAATTGAATTATCAAGGTCAAGAAGGGAATATTTAAGAAGTAAAAATAACTCCATCCTTAGTGTCAGAATTGATGATGGTATTGTGATTGTATGATTATTGTCAGAAATTTTACAAAATAACTATTTCTTCTAACGTTCAAAATAAAGCTTGAAAGTTGGTGTGGGAGAAGGCTAACTGGAGAGAAACTGTATGCTGCATCAGAAGTGTTAGGAATGTTGGATTCATTAGACTCAGAATTAATATCATAAATTCTCTAGCATATCAATGAGATAGCATGTAAGAAGAGATAGGCAAAGTGATGGAAAAATCCAAGAAAACTGAGGGAAACATTAGAGCTCAAAAGAACTGCCACACTAGCAGAAATAAGGAATGTCTTTAGTAGGTTAATTTTATAGATGCTACATATAAGAATCTCTTCTGATGATCATATCTCAGTATAAACTCCAAGACAGACTGAAACAAAAGAACACAGTATTTATAAAAATTCATGGGGCTACAAAAAGTTATAAATAAGGAGAATAAAGATAGACAGAATAAGACTAAATATTTGAAACAACAGGGACTGAGAAAGTCCATAAAATGTTGTCAGAATTCAACCCAGTTGAAAAGGCTGAGAACAACAGGTTGAATATCTCCAGAAGTTCCTCAACTCTTCGTTTTATAACTAGAGAAGAGAATACCTTGAGAAGAGCACCTCACCTCTAAAGAAAGTGACAGGCAGAGCCATCTGCTCTTCAGAAATCATTCTAGCAAACAAAGAATGGAAATAAATAGTGAAACACTGTTAAGGGAAAACAGACTCTGCAGTGATTCGGAATTACGGACCATGTGAAATTATCCTTCAAAGGGAAAGAAGAAATAAAGTTTTTCCCAGCCAATAAATACTGGGTGAATTTGTTACCAGTTGATACTTTTGCAATAAATGTTCAAATCTTTTAAGGTAAAATGACAATAGCATACAGAGGGCAGATGCTCAGATGTGCAGAAGGAAGAATGAAGGACATGGAGCAAGGAACAAATGGAGGCAAAATAAAAACATTTATTTTTGTTAATGCTTGATTGATCAAAAAGACAATATTAGTAGAATAACAAATGCTCAAAACAGTAATAGTGGGCCAGCAAGACAGCTCAGCAGACTAAAGCACCTACTTGGGCAAGCTTAGGCAAGGGCAGGGAATGCATTTCGATCCCCAGCACCACATGCCATGCCAGCCCTGGCCCTATGGCCCACTGAGCCAGCCAGAGTCTGGGTGTGGCAGTGTATGCCGGTAATCCCAGCACTGGGTAGGCTGAAAAAGGAGGATCATTACCAGTCCAGTCAACATAGTGAAACCCTGTACACCCTCTAGACCCTGAATTAAATACAGAAAAGATAAAATAAGACAAAGTTACTTGAACACAGAGCATTCACTACTACTGGGCAAATGTGTGTAAATCAGACTAAACAAAGAAAATTAAGAAAAGTTCTTGTCACAGTGGAAGCCCCTTAAATATTTATTGGAAGAACAGATGAATGAGTCAATGGAGGAACAAAAGGTAATTATTTGGAAAACAATGGCACTGGATGAACAATTGACTTTGTTTCAATATTGGGAAGAAGAGAAAAATGTAACCCTAAAGCACATGTACTGTTGACAGTGATAGACAACATAGCAGTCAAAAGGTTTTCAATATTCATTAAAATGAACTGCACTAACTCATGTTGATATGTACTATTAGCAAAGTAATTTAATTTTACATTTTAAAGAAAAATTGGGGGGCTGGGGAGATAGCTCAGTGGAATAGTGGAGTAAGTGCTTGCCTGGCAAGCACAAGGTCCTGTGTTCGATCCCCGGTTCCACAAAAGAAAAAAAAATTAACAAGCACAGCAATATCATGTTTTTTTCTATTTCAAATATAAAATATTTAATTCAAGGAGAATATTTATACCAAGGAAAATGAGTTACTTTATTATAACTTATGCGCTTTCATTTAGATTCTTTAATTTTCATCCCAAGTAACCTTTCTTTTTAGACACTGAATTACAAACGTCACTTTTCTTTACAGAATTATGCAGATTTTCAACCATGTAACTACCTTCTGAACAACTTATACGTATTTCCTAGCATATGTTGATCTACTGCTCCACCGTCAGGGACACCCTAAGGCTACGTAACATCAGTCTCTTTACTAAAGCCTCACCTTAGCAGTTTGGGTGTGAAGTCTGTGCCCTATTTTTATTTACCAAAATTGAATAACCACTACAAATGGCACAACTCATTGAAACAACAGCAAACAAGTGTCTATGGAATGAATACAAGCCGATCTCAAAGAAAATCACACATTTTTACAGGCAGTACTTAGGGTACAGTAAACCAGCCGGTCTACTCGTGCTCTAAGGTGCTTCAGATGCTCAATGGGTTTGATTGCTGATTACAGCTCCTTTAAAATTCACGATTTGTTTTGTCTCCTTTTCGAACTGTTTATACTTTTTCTCTTCTTAATTCCTTATACATTTCTTTTCTTTCTTCTTCCAATTTTGCATCAATATATTTGGTAATATGAATAGCTGTTCAGAAGACAACACTATGCATTACAACAAATACTATGGAGTTCATATTATTTCTTAAGTGAAATTTGTACTACTTGTCATTCTTTCTGTTTTAATACTATTTTGTGCTCTCTCTAAGAATAAAAAAAAATCAAAACTGAATTATATTAGGCATAACCTCCTCGGGAGAAAATGTATTATCTATAAAAACTAATTTTGTCACTTTTTCTTGCTCTTATTAGACTTTTGTTTTACTAAACTATAATAACAAAATTTAAAAAGCAAACATTGGAAAGGACAAATCCATACATCCCCAGCACCCACGTATGTGCACATTATTTACTGGGAGCTCCTCCATATTGTGTTCCTAATTCTTTCTTCAAAAGTAATGATGGTGGCACAGAGTCCCATCACCCACAATGAGTGACCAACAGTTATGTTGTGTGTGGGCTCTATGAGGGTCTGAAATGTATCCTGAATAGGATGCCTGAGTAGACTTTACCAGACATCAATGTGAGCAGTGACAGGAACAGAGCTAAAGCAACACCAGACTTAGGAATACTGCAAGTCTCTGACCATTGGAACAACCTTAAGATTTCATCTTACTCTGGAAGTGAAGGGAGAAATGCAGAGGTCTGGCTCGCTCAGGTGGCTGACACTCGGGTGTAGACGGGCCTGGCTCTCTGAGGTGGCGCACCGAAGGGCTGAGACTCCTCTGTGGAGGTCTAGCTCGCCCAGGTGGCTAACACTTGGTTGTAGACGGGCCTGGCTCCCTGAGGTGACGCACCAAAGGGCTGAGACTCCTCTGTAGAGGTCTGGCTCGCCCAGGTAGCTGGCACTCAGATGTAGACAGGCCTGCCTCCCCGAGGTGACACACCAAAGGGCTGAGACTCCTCCGCGGAGGTCTGGCTCGCCCAGGTAGCTGACACTCAGATGTAGACAGGCCTGGCTCCCCGAGGTGACACACCAAAGAGCTGAGACTCCTCTGCCTGATCTCCCGGAAGTCCCCTGGCTCTAAATATAAAAAGAGGGGGAATTGAAGGGAGTAACGCAGAGGTCTGGCTTGCCCAGGTAGCTGACACTCGGGTGTAGACACACTTGGCTCCCCGAGGTGGCGCACCAAAGGGCTGAGACTCCTCTGCCTGATCTCCCGGAAGTCTCCTGGCCATTAATCTGTGTCACAGGATGCCTGCACTCCTATCACAACTCTCCACATAACTTTCTTCACCCTTCAGATCCACCCCCTCACCTCCCTATATGTAAACCTGCACTTCCGCAATAAATTAGATCTGCGCCATCAGCCGGTCTCCGCGATCATCAGTCGCGTCGTCTCTTACCTGCTGTGAGGCCCTCCGCCTCATGGAAGAAAGGTTATCACAAAGAAAGCAAATAGCCAATGCTTTGGGGAGAAGAGGATCCCTTCTGTGTTGTTGAGTGGAGTGGAAAGAGGTATAAATATTATGGAAATGAGTAAGAAGAGTCCTTTAAAATTGAAAGTAGAAATTTCATTCCACTATTGCCCCTCTAGTCATATTCCTGGAAGATTTAAAGACTTAGAGTGACCCACGCTTACCCAAATTTACAGCAACACAATATCCTATTGCTAAATCTCAGAAGCCACCTGCATGCTCACCAATAGATAAATGGACAAATAAAGTGTCATATTTGCACAAATTGAGCTGTACTCCAACACAAATGAGAAACATGGAGCGCATATGAAAGTGAAATAAATCATATGAACAAACTTAAACACTGCATGATTTCCCTGACATTAGAAACCCAAAATTTTAAAAAAGAGCAAAATAAATTATCGTTGATAGGAAATAGGAAGATAAATTTTTGCAAAAAAGAAGGAGATGGAGGTGAAGAGCAAGAGAATGGGGAAACAATTAAGCTGTGTAAAGTATGTGCACCACTTCTGCCTTACGGATATAATCATTTTATACTGCCAACATAAATAAAAATAAAACTTTAATAAAAATAGTACTAGAAGTAGTAACTTGGGGACAACCTCAAGAACAAATACATTTCTTTTTTTAATCTGTGCCACTTAGGACACTATATTCTGAAAGACAATGTATCTTTGGCAAAGTAGAAAGATAAAGACAGAACTTTCAGATTCTTCACTAGCAGTTTTCAAATATATGAGCATTTTGTGCACAAATTTTTATTTATTTATTTTTATTTATTTATTTATTTTTATTTTATTGAAATACAAACGTCAATCAGACAGTTTCAAGACACCTTAACCATACAGATTCGATGAATTAATACATTGCAAACTGTTTTTATAATGTTTTGGTATTGTACAAGGTGCATACATGATATTATATTTATAGATATTATTTTAGCAGATATCTCTTATCAGTGAATTTAGAGTGTAGCTGCTTACTTATCTTATTTTTTATACCTGAATTATATCAAAAATTCAATAATTATTTACCTAGTGGATGACCGTAGTACTAGAAGCCGACATAAAATCCTGTCCAACCACCATTAATGCAGATCTTGCCTCTCATAGAATTATGTAGAAGCACAGCGTTATCTATCCCAACTGTACTGTCAATACACACACATCATGATTTTTTCCCACTGTCTGGATATTAAATTTTATTTATTTCTTTGTGTGCGTGTTCATAATTTAATTGTATTCTACTGGTTTATTTTAATTTAATTTTGAAGAGTATAAACAGAAGCAAAAGCAAATAGAGAAGATGACAGAAATAGGATAACACAACAATATATACATTACAGATTTTCAAAACAGGAATAGCTAATTAAAAATAGTTACATTATTGTTAATGTCAAATCTATTGCTCAGATTAACAGATATAGTGATACAAGATTGGACAAATAATTGAATATTAACACTTTCAAGAAAACAATTTTTCATTGTGTTTTTTAAAATATATTTTAAAGACAGGATAGTAAGTGTAAGACATTAGAAACAGTACCCACTTAGAAGACCAAGATGAGAGAGGTATTCAACCATGAGTTTTGTATTACACATCACTGTCCTTGATGTAGTTGCTTAGATAGCAAATATCAGTGAGCAGAGTTTTTCAAGGTGAAAATTCTAAACATTAATTGCTAATTTTAGTCTGAATTCATGTTTGTCTAGACTCTGGACAAATAAATTGGCTCTAATATTACCCTATATATGAATAAATTCACTATTATATAAGTATCTAATAACTACATAATTACTTTTATTTATTTATTTATTTATCTTTTTGAGACAGAGTCTCACTATGCAGTTCAGGCTGGCCTTAAGCTCATTTTGTAGCTCAGGCTGGTCTCGAACTCACAGCAATCCTCCTGCCTCAGCCTCCCAAGTGCTGGAATTACAGGCCTGCGCTACCACGCCCGGCCGTAATTACTTTAAGTTCATGCCCTAAAAATAGTCCATAAATAATTATTATAATTTTTAAAAGTCCATATATAAGAAATCTAATAAAAATTTACCCATTTATATTAATAGATAGTGAACACATACAATGTAATCTATGTAAGAATGTATAATTTTGTGTTCTTTACACTCAACAAGGAAAAAAATACTGAGATGTGTCACAATATGCATGAACTTTGAAGACATCCCATGCTAAAGAAAATCAGCCTGTGACAAAGGGACAGATACTGTACAATTCTATGGGTAGGAAATCTGTAAAACATTCGGAGTTGCAGGCATACAATGTAGGATAATGGCTACTAGGGATTTAGAGAAGAGGAATTGAAATTTATTTACTTACTTTTAATTAACTTTTACATTTATTTATTTATTTATTTATTTATTTATTTATTTATTTATTTATTTTGCAGAACTTGGGATTGAACTCAGGCCCTTGCACTTGCCAGGCAAACACTTATTCTACTGAGCCAACTCCCTGGCCCTGAAATTTGGAATTTAACTGTTAAATAGATATAGATTTTCACATTTGCAAGCCAAAAAAATTTTGAGGATGGATGGTGGCAATGGTTTGTCAGCACCCTCAAAATGGGCAGTGGAGATCGCTGTACAATGATGTGAATATTCTTCACAACATGGCACTGCACACTTAAAATAATAAATTTTATATTGTACATATGTTTTCTAAGAAAATTAAAGATTTACATGCTATGTAGGAATAAATCTCTAAAATTAGCTATTTTGACATTCAGAATTTAATGCATGACAATAGACAGACACAGTGCAAGACTTTCTTTAAATTTGAGAAGATTGGAAAAACATTGTTCACAACCATTTTGTTGGAAATGTAATGAATAACAGCTAAGATGTACCTTCCTAAGTATTTAGAAAACTAGTATTTTATTAAGATTTAAGAAGTAAACATTTCAACCTTAATAGATCCACTAGGAATGGATGTTTCAGGAAGCTCCTAGCAATAGAGGTGATTTGGGGCATTAAATTTTTTATTTAGAGCGTAACTTCCTCTCTAAGGCATGGTCTTATACTACATTTCATTAGAGAGATCTGTTCATTCTTCTTCCAATAAACCCTATTCAAACATTTCACAAGATGTAAGATTATTATGATGCTAATTTGTTTACATCTTCAACACCTACATTAAGTTTCTTGAGGGTTTTCAAAACACTCAGTCACAGTCAACTCTATATAAATGTTCACTGAATAGGCAAGGAGATGAATAATTTTATTCATTAAACAAATGACCTCTGTGTTGTTGGCACCCAAGTCAGGGGTGGTTCAGTGAGCACAACAAGACTAAAACTGATAGTGCTTTGCTCACTGGAGCAAGACATTAATGATCTCCACTAAAGTTCCTGCGGTAAATATTCCTTTGAAATGATAGATAACATTTTTGAAGTCAGTATCCATAAGTAAGAGTAGTCAAATCCTCCTTAACATGAAGAAGAAGGTCAGAGAAGGCTTAATGAAGGAGTTAGCAGCTAACTACATATCAAAATGTGGATTATGTTGAAATGGGAATATGTAGCAAAGTTCAGTAAGACAGTCACAGTACACTCAGAGCAAAAGTTCTCAATATTTTTACTGCCAGGTACATTTACACTTTTAAAAATGACTACAAATCTCCAATCCAAGAAGTTTCTATTTATAGGGATGACAGATGTCTCTAATTATTTTATGAAACTGAGAAATTTTGAAATCTCAAGAACGGACGAGCACACACTCATCAAACAATGACAGCAATGAAATCATTCAACCTTCAGGCAACTGTGTTATATATTTACTAAAGAATAGGAGTGAAAAAGTCAGAAAAGCAAATAATATATAAATGTAATTATGAAAAAGTTTTTTTTTCCTTGTAACCACCTTGAAAAGGTAAGCAGGACCCCCCCAGATTAATTAAATTCATTTTAGGAACTGATGGGTTACAGAGTGGTAAGGGATGATTTAGAAGACTAAATGGATTTAGAATCCAGCTGCTTTCGCTAAACTAATGCTATGTATTTTTTAAAGCTTATAAATATTGGGAGATTTTTGTATGAAACAGTCACACGATTATAAACTGACTGCTTTTACAAGATCCACTTGTAAAGGGAAGAAATGAGTGTGGAAGTACAGGAACACAGAATAGCAGGCTCTAGGGCCAGCAGGATAGCTCAGTGGACTAAGCACCTGCTTTAGCAAGCAGTGGGACCAAGGTTCAGTACTGGCTCTGGCATGCTGCACTGGCCCCACCTCTGGGGCTCTTTGAGCCCATGATCGAGTCTTGGTGTGGTAGCACATGCCTACAATCCCATAATTTAGGAGGCTGAGAGAGGAGAAGCACTATGAGTCAGAGCTGCGCAGTGAGACCCTGCACAAAATGCATAAATGGAAAAAAGAAGAAAAAAGAAACCTCTAAAAAAGTTCAAAAGAAGCAAGAGATGAGTGTATTGGATGGTGTTGGAAACAGAACACACATAACTGAAGCATCCCAAAGGAGTCACAAAGGTCAACAAAACCCAAGACATAATGCAGAATGGTCAGATGGATGTCATGGCTTGTGTTTAGAAGGCCCTACCAAGCCTCATGTGGTCCTAGCTGGAGCATTGTCAACAGTGGCTGGATCTAAAATATGTGACATAGGAACAGAATCATGGAGGAAAGTTCAGATTCAGGGCACGAGAACTAACGTGTGAGTGTTACCCTCCTTGATTAATTTAGAGACAGTAGAAGGGTAGAGATGCTATTCTTATCCTTTCATGCTTTGGGACTACTGGGCACCATTACTGTCTCTCCTCTGAGGTGCCAGTCTGCCATCCTGCCTGCTTGGAGCCAGCCAATTATGGACTGAAACCTCTGCCATCTGTGTGCTACATAGACCCTTCCTCCTTCTACCTGGGATGTTGAGTATCTTGTGTCAGCAAAGAGAAAAACAACTAAGATAATGGTCTTATAGCCAGGAACACAAAGGAAAGCCACAGAAAAACTGTTTCAAAATGGGACTTAGCAATTATGACAAGTATTTTAAAAACTGGAAAACAGTCGTTAATAAACAGAAGTCATGAAATTAATGGGTCAAAGTGCACATATATGATGGGCCAGATTGTGAGGTACAGGGCAAACAGTTTGTTTGCAGAAGCTCACTGATGTTACCATCTTTGTGCTCACTCTACAAGGGATCTGTTATGGATTCGACCTGCCATAAAGTTGAATGGTTAAAGATGCTGACATAAAACGGATAGTGAAGTACAGAAACGTTTGGCAAAATTTTGTATTGTTACAGAACTCAGACATATCAGATGGTAACCCTGACCATGGCCCTCTTTCTCATGTAAACATAAACACAGCCATCCTTTCCAACACTGTAGAACAAATTCAGTTTGCGAAGTGAGCTACCACTCTATTAAGAGGAAAACAGAAGTTAGGGCAGTCCTAGCATTTCACAGTGACTTGAGATTTCAGTAAGGAAAAAGAAGACTGAGCAATTGCTTAAATTCGATATTGAGCAAACGAAACTGATGCTAGGAAAGGCATGAAAGAAAAAGGGGGAGAGATGATGGAAGAAAGTCTGAGAGGGACTGGGAAGAAATTAGACTAAAAGGACAAGCAGAGGCTCTCACTCCTGGCCCCGCACAGAGCCACCTCTTACACAGCATCAGCCTCATCACGGCACACAGTGGAGAAGGCTCTCATAAGTGGACTTGATCACCTCAGTAGCTGGTCACCAGAGTCAGGTGTTTTTTTTTTTTTTTTCCTTTCCTTCCTGTTTTTAAAAGAAGCAGATCAAGGGATTGTCACTATGAAATGATTTTCAGTTAAATGGTCTATAAGAGCCTAACCATGGCTACTTCAGTGGTAGAAGGTAGGGAATAGGAAAATTGTCACCAGTAGAAAACTCACCCAGCAGGGGTCCAACCACATTTAACAGGGGTGATGCTGATACTTGAGGATGTGTTGTGGGGTCTGCTGGTGCTTTCATAGGCACAGAAAAGACCTGTTACCACCATGATTGTAAAGAACTTCAACTGTGAATGGTAGGACAACTCCCTCAACATGATCCACAATGACTCCTGCAAATCCACCTTATTGTCACCAGCCAAGGTTCCCTGGAGAACTCTAGCACTGTGAAGGAATTCACGATCACAACTCAGGCCATTAATATCACAGAGAAGACTGTGATCGGGCCCTCTGGGAAACTGGTGTAATAGCTGTCACTCTGTCTAGAACACCACCTCTGCATCTTCTGTGGACCTGGCTGTGCAAGGTCACCCCTGAACTGAAGAAGAAGCTCACTGATGTTACCATCTTTGTGCTCACTCTGCAAGGGATCTGTTATGGATTCGACCTGCCATAAAGTTGAATGGTTAAAGATGCTGACATAAAACGGATAGTGAAGTACGAGTCTGAGCGTTCCATGAAAGTCATCCTAAACTGCGCAGAACAGCAGGTTTTCTTCTGTTATTTAAACAGCATGACATTCATTCTACTTTTGTTTTGGGACTGGTATTATCTACAACAACCACTTTGTCAAGCTGGTTCTGGGTATGACAAAGAATTTGGCAGTAACATCAGGGTGATGGAACAAGTGATGTGCATGGCCTTCCACACATAAAAGCCTGTGGTGCACAGTTCCCAGAAAGAACCCGAGAGAGTGGCTGAGGAATCCCTGCCCCAACTAGCCACTGAACAATGCTTAGAATCTCCCCTCCTCACGGTTTCCATAGAAACACCACTAGAGAGAAAGAGAGACAGAGACAGAGACTAAATTAAGATCCATAGCCAAGTGTCAAGGAATTGTGTCAAAAAATAATAAAAATAAGCAGAGGAGTGCACAAAAAAGGAAGAATTGTAGACAATGGCAAGAAAAAAAAGAGCATGAAGACTTGGTTTATAGTAGAAAACATAATAAAACTGAAAGGAAAAAATAAGACAAGCTATGCTTTAGCTTCTGTTAATGTGTATGATCAATAGGGAGATTCCAACTCCAGAATTCCACCGAGAATGCTGATGAAACAGTTTCTCAGGGGTGAAGAATGCTTAATATTTACCCCAGATCTTCATTGATGATAACAGTCTCTAGTTTCTGGTGACTCGGCAAACTTAAATTTATTATACTTGAGCTTGGGAAACAGCTCAGCATTCTAAGTGCCTGCCTAGCAAGCATGAGGACCGGGGTTCGGTCCCTGGGACTGCATGCTGCGCACGCCCTGGGAGTGCCTTCTCTGCCAGTGCTACCTGCCATGCTGGCACACACCTGTAACACCAGTGCTGCGGACACTGAGACAGGAGGATCGTTATGAGTCAGCTGCATAGCAAGACCCTGTACCAAATAAATAAATAAAAAATTTTCTAAAAATTCATTACAGTTAAATAAATGTCAAGAACAAAATGAAAATAGTGGAATTAATGGAAACTTGAAAAGAGAAGCTAAAGGGAGGAGAGAGGTTTTGGGAAAAAAAGAAACAAGATATATTATTCAGAGGTACTATTTCTTAGGATGAATATGATAATTATTTAAATATAAAATACGCCAATAACATTACTTTTTAAAAAATTAAATAAAATTCTGTTAGTCACACTAGCTAAAGTCAAAGTACTCAATAACCATAGTATCTAATGGCTATAATCGTGAGAAATGTAGATATTGAATAACTCTAACATGCTATTAGTTCTATTAGACATATCTGCCATGAATAAGTTACATACTTGTTATGAGGGTGCAAACCCATAGATTGTAGAGAAGCCTGTAATTGTTGACTACTTAATATGCACATAAGGTACAAATCACTAGACATATATGCTTGCATGCAGTTCTCACAGTGAGCTTTAGAGATGGGTTTTATTACGATTGTACTTTACAGATGACAAGACAGCTAAGAGACAAATCAGTTGCTTTGCATATGATAGAGGCAAGATTCAGTAGAGCCACTTTTTATTGCAAGGACAGAGATGTGAGGAAACAGATTAATCCTCTGAAAGTTGAAATATCCTAATGGTTTAGAGATAAGTGTTTTCCTCAGGCAATCAAAATAATATGAATTACAGAAGAAAGAAGAGGGAGAAAGCTACATAAAAAGTTAGTAAATAAAAATAAAGTATCTATGCAATATAAAAGTAGCACCTTAAGATGTTTTAAATTAGAGAGTGCAAAGTGAAACAATGCTAAACAACTTTATTGGATTGCATTTACTTTATTGGTTACATTCTCAGGTGACAAAGTTTTGTTGTCCTGGAAACTATTGTGGTGATACTATTTTCTAATTATTTAATAATTCTCATCTTATAATCTCAAAGAGACTCAAACATTAATTCATTAATAGTCCCTTTCTTGAAAGTGCATCACAATTTACCTAATAGCATACAATAGCTGCAGTACTAACAAAATGAAAATTATTTGCTAACAGTTGCTGAAGGGTTATGCACCATCTCCTACTGTTTATGAAGGGAGACAATACTTATATAGCATTCACCATCGTGTTTCTTGAACTAAAGTGAAAATTATCCCTTACTGTTTTATTGTCACAATATGCAACTCTTCTTCTACCCACTATTTAACTTTTTTCTTCATGTAGTCAGCTGATTGGTTGGGGAAAATTTCAAACATTATTACACAAACTTACATTTGTAGCTCTAGCGACTAACAATGACACCGAAGTAAATGCCATCCTTTCTTTGAAGGATATGCAATCTCATTGAAAACAATAAAGCTAAAATGTGGTTTTGTGGGGGGGGGTCTACATTTATTAAAAGTTTGAAAAAATTTAAAGTGAAAAAAGCCATTTTTTCAAATTATTGTTTGTATCCATTTTCTTAAAAGAAAAATGAACATTTGTTTCAATATTGTAAAAATAACAAACATTTTTAGCAAAATTAGATTAGCACAATGGCCCTTAAAGAATTCTGTTTATGGCCAGGGAGATAGCTCAGATGCACAAGAGCCTTCTTGGCAAGCACAAGGTCCTGAGTTCAATCCTCAGTACTGCAAATAAATAAATAAAACTATAATAATATTAGTTTGTACTTAATGAGTCACAAAATATTATTTGTGAAATTACAACTTCTTTGTTAATCATTAGTGTCTGCAAGTAAACTTTCCTCTTATTAACTTCTTTTCATAAAAATTGCAAGCACACTCTTCTGAAAGTTGTTTATATTTTTCAGTTGGTGCTCTTTAGTATTCTTGTCATCTGGTACCACTTGTCACATGTATGCATGACAAAATTAATTCAAAAACTACCTATCCCAGAGAAAAATGAATGGGGGAGCAGACTTTTGAGAGTTAGCTCCATAGTCACATTGTGAAAGACAAGCATTCAAGGATAGAAATATTTCCATATAATATTACTCACAGATTTATTATAAAGGGTAATTTAAAATTTGTTGACCTGAGATTATTATAAGGCAAGCCCATCACCAGTGGGTCTGCCCTTTTACAATTTTTCCTGTTAGGCTTTGTGCTTTTCCTGTCATCTTTCCTATTCTGCCTTTATGCTCTTACAGTTTCTTTTATTAATCCTCTTCTCTCAGAACACAGAGATTCTTACCTTAATTTTCATTGAAAGTTTTCTTAAGAACATAAAGTAGTAGAAAAACATGCCACTTGTCCCGTACTCCCTGCACAAGGTCCAGCAAGAACTGCAAATCAAGCATTCTACATCATTATGTTTACAAGAGTGACATGCTTTGTGTTTTTCACCCTAATACTTAATGTTTACGATGTTTTTTAGAAAGAAAAGTTCTTCACTTTCTAACTGAAATAAAGATAATTTAACATCAACTTATAAATCAAATAAATATTGTCATAAGCACTGTATATGGATGGTAACACTTTAAAATATTATGACAGTAAATGAGATACCTCAGACTCAAACATTTCTCTCAAGAGCTAATTATGTTGTGACTATATGTTTTATTATGGGTGAAGAATCATGCCATGTGAGAAATAATGCTGTGATAATTGTTTTCCAGTCACTATGAAAGTCTGTATGGAAATTTCTCACGCAACTAAATATGAAAACTTCATTCCACCCAGGTTTTTTCTTTCTAGCCATCTTCCCAAAATAGTTTAGAATGTCATATTGCAATGCTACATGCATGCACATGTTTATAGCAACATAACTCCTTGGAAGACAGACTACATGTTCATGAACAGACGAGCATGCAAAGAAGTTGTGACATCTGTACACAAGAGAAACTACTCTGCTGTAAAGAAGGACACATTTGAGTTCTCTGTGGGAAAATGGGTGCGTCTTGAGACCATAATGACGAGTGAATGAATCAGATACATAGCTTAACTGTGACATGGTTTCTCTTGTACAGGAAACTCAAAGCATAATAAAATAAAGAAGAAACTAACTGACAGAAAATAGGAAAGAAGGACATAAAACTGTCAAGTGGGAAGGGACTGGCAAAGGAGAAATTTGGAAGGGGAGGACCAAAAAGAGTGTATGTAGAATTAAAATTGCTGTGTCCTTGTGCTCAGTACTCCTGATGAGTTCAGCCATCACATACTACAAACATGCATGAATAGAAAATAAAACTTTAAAGGGCCAGCCAAATAGCTCAGCCTATCAAGGCCAGGGATTTGATCCCTGAGCCTGTGTTGCCTGGCCCATACCCAGTGAGTGCTGACATGGAGATTGAGATTGGGCATGGTGGTGCATGCCTGTAATCCCAGCTCTTGGGAGGCTGTAAACAGGCAGATGACTATGAGTCTGATCTAGTAGTGAGACCCCCTAACCCCCTGTAGACCCTGCTCTATAATAAAGGAAAAATAAATAAGTAAAAATTTTAAAGCAGTACTTTTAGGGAGATATTTTTTAACCTGGTCACTCTTATGCCAAGTTACTGAACATAACTGATCCAAAGGAGAACTTTGAATGCCTATTTTATTAGCCTCTTTAAACAACTTTATTATCTTGGTATAGTGTTTCTTTTATAATATTTATTGTTAAATACCTTTGAATTTTGAATTCTCTTGCTGTTCATCAATAACTTTTATACCTCATTTGTATTCTCCCAGCTGTTCTACCAAAGTTCAGCTATTGAAATGGTCATCAAAATGTAATAAGTTGATCGAAGCATCTCAGATATTACTTTAAAATAAGCTGATTCCTTTTATGAAAGATGCATCTGTATTTGACTTTGTAAGATAATAAATTCAGGAAAAACCCAACTGGGACCTCTAACATACACTTCTACAATGTATGAATTTTATAGTAAATAATACTATAATATTCTTCTGCAAGTAGAAGCCATAATCCCACAGGAAATGGAGAGACTAAAATATTAATACCTTATTCAGGTTTTCATGCCCATTATGGAACCTTAATCTTCATCACAGTTGAAGCTCTGTAAATCATTATGTTCATATAAATGAGACAGTCTAGATATTCTTCAGCTTGTCTACTGCTTAGTGTTCATGATGCTTTTAGGAATGAAAAGTTCATCACTTTCAACCTGAAGAGGCTATTTTTAAAATCTATTTAGATGCCAAATATGTATTATCACAAGTGCTGTTACCAGTTGGGCAACTATTCAATAATAAGACAGCAAAGTGATCGATTACAATAAGTGAAATTACTGTTAATGCCTTTTACAATTTTCTTGTAAAAATTCAGTATGTGCCTACTACCAGTTTATTTTGATCTTCTTTATTTTTTTTACCTCTTATATAGTTCTGGCATTAGGGGTGAGTCTACTTCTGTGACATGAGTCTATAACAATGCTCTTTCCTTATGCTCACCATTCTAGATTTAAGATAATCATCTGAGTACTGTCTTTCTTTGTCACTAGAATGCCATAATTGGTCAAACCCTGATTCAAAGAGACATTAAACAACTGCAAAGTATCCACTAAATACACTACCATATAACAAACAGGCACCTAATCTTAAAGCAAATCCTGTTTTTCCAACATGAAACTTTGTCAAGAATTTTCTCACACACTACTACCTAGGTCTAAGCCACCATCATCTCCAACCTGACTTATTACACTCTCTTCTTAGATGGCCTGTCTGATTTTGCCTTTCCCCTACTGTCTATTCTCAAAGAGCAGCAAACATAGTTATGCTTCATTAGAAGTGAAATCTTGTTTCACCACCTACTTGACAAATTCCTAAAAGTAGCTTTAATTTAAGTAAGAGTAAGAATCAAAAGTGCTTATGAGAGTTTACAACTTCTTTCAGGGTCTGAGTCTTCCCTGTCTCTCTGGCTTCATTTGCTACCATTTCAAGTTCTCTCATTCCCTGGCCTTTTTGTTCTTAAAGCATATGAATTACATTCTGCTCTAAGAGGTCCCACACTTGATACTTCTTGAAATATTTTGCTAAAAATGTAAGTACTGCTGTTCTACTTGTATTATGTTTCTGTTTAAATATGACTTCATTTCAAAGCTCTATGGCCATTCTACATGGAATGACAAAGATCACTGGCCCCAAACCCGGCACTCTATTGCCACTTACTCTGCTTTACTGAAAATAACACTGTAGGCATTCTACATTCCTAATGTATTATAAATCTTGTACAGTAGGGATTTTATCTTATTCATTTCTGTACTCTTCATGTGAAGAGGAATAACTGAAATACATGATAAAAATCAAGAAATAGTTTTGAATGATGAATCAGGATCAAGTTTGACTTCTGCTGTCTTCATGACTTTACAAAACATGTTAATCCTTACTTCTGCTCAGTTTATGAACTGTAAATTAGAAATAATAATACAAATCTCATTTATTTATTTATTTATTTATTTATTTATTTATTTATTTATTTTATTTTTTTTTTTTTTTTGCGGAACCGGGGATTGAACTCAGGCCCTTGCACTTTCCAGGGAAGTGCTTACTCCACTGAGCCATCTCCCCAGCCCCTAAATCTCATTTAATTGATGTTAGGATTCAATCATTCTGAACATATAATGTGCCTAAAAGAGCACCTCACACAGAATATATTTTACATGAAGATTTAGCTATTATTAACCTTAATAAATATCTGTTAATTATTCCATCTCACATAAGTTCAATCATTTCTGAGAATAAAAATACAATGGAAAAATAAGCTTATAAATATTCTCATTTTTATGCTTTCAGTCTAATACTTTAGTAGATATCTATTTTTAAAACTCAGTTGTAAAACTAATATTTAAAAAACTCAACTGTTGTTGACCAAGTTGTACAAAACAACTGTTCCAAACTATGTGTTGACATGTTAAAATTTTAGTTTGTATTTATCTCAGTATAATAATTTTACATATCAATTTGACTACGAAGTTCATAAATACTTGGTTATACACATGTCTCTATGTTTTCTGAATGAGATTAATGCTTAAATTTAAAGAAAGAGAAAAAGTAGATTGAGCTCCAAAGTTGGTCCACCTCATCCAATACACTGAAGATCTGGGGAGAATAGAGGCATGGAGAAGCTCTCTCCTCCCCTGCTTCCCCCCTGCTCTTCCTCCTCTTCCACCCATCTTCTGCTTTCTTCTCCCCTCTATTCCTCTTCTTCTTTATTTTCTCAGATTTGAAACTCTCCTAGTGTTAGAAGGTGATCTACAGACTTTGATCCCTCAGACTTGATTTGAGCTACATGCTCATCTCTTCTGAATCTGATCTTTGCCACCATGTGAGCTAATGCTTTTTTACTTTTTTGTCTTAATTTGACATGTAACAGTTTTACATATTTTTAAAGTAGCATGAGAGAGATGCATGAATACAAAGTGTGAGGATCTAATAAAGGTAATTAGCATCTCCATCTTTACAAATATTTCTCATTGCTTCAGTCTAGAAACATTCTAAATCTCTTAAAATATTTTTGAAACATTTAATAAACTATTGTAAACTATATTCACCCTTCTGTGATGAATAACACTATTTCTCCTCTCTTTGAACTACATTCTGTCAATTCAGTTATCCAACTTCTCTCTACTCCTCTGCCACCCTTACTAACCTCTACTAAACATTATTCTGTGCTCTTCTAACATAAAATCAGTAAATATACTTCCTCATACAAGTGAGAATACACAGTAGATTTCTTTCTATGTCTGGTTTATTTCACTTATCTGAATGTTTTCTTGTGAAAATGACAGTGCTATGCTATTTTATGAACAAATCTGTACAATAAGACACTCCCCTTCTCATAAACACACACACACACATACAAACATACATACACACACCAATTTCTCTAGCAGATCCAGAGCAATAAGATGACATACTTATAAGAACATTTTTAAGACACTTAACTCATAACTTAACTCATACTTTCCTTTCTTCAAACTATTACATCTTATATATGCAAGACACCAAGCTATGATTGCAATGCTAATAAATCTTCCTATCCTTAAAAATCTTCCAACACACAAATGGTCTATAAATATGGAAAGGAAGTGAAATCCATTAATTCTGATGGACATGAGGCCCAAAATATCTCCAGTGTGCACATTGTACTGATTGGCGGACTTGGGAAAGGGCTCAGCCAGGAGGAGACAGGGAGCTCGTGAGAAGAGGACCGGGAAGTAATAGCGGCACTTCACCATGGGGGAGGGAAGGTTCCAGACAGAAAGGAGGGTGCAAGACTCTCAAAGAAACAAGAAACAAATTTTGATAATGACAACACATGTGAAAAGAAAAAGCAGAGGAGAGCAATCCTATACCTGCACTGGTGCAAGACTTGATGAGTATCGCTTTTTCTGAGTTTAATTTTACATGTTTGTTGACAATAGCCAAGTACAAGGTGAGATACTCAAATAAAAAATGTAAAGAAAAGGTTCTTGGCTGTAGATTTGCAAGTCACTGGAACATCTTTTTACAAAGAGATGCATAATAAAGTTCCAAAGTACATAGTGAAATAAGTAAAAACTTGAAGAAGGGAATGTCTACAATTCTATATGAGCAAGGTTATAAATATAGAATTCTAAGAAAATATTATAAAGAAATTATAGCACAGGATGTGGAGATTAAGAAAAATATGATTCATAAAAAACAGCTTTACACAAAAATTAATCAAATTTTTAAATTTGTTTTTCAACATAAAAGTATTCGGAGAAATCCAGGTATGAAACAGTAAAATAATGTTCAGAAATAGCAATTCTATATCATATAATCCATCTAACGTGAAAAGGAAGGCTTAGATACTTTTTTAGAACTGGGCATGGAAGTTATGCTTTGACACTGAACTGTATTAAGAGCAATTTCTTTTTCTTTTTCATTTTGAAATAGAGTCTTGCTAATATACTAAATTGTCCAGGCTTGGATAAAATTTACAATCCCTCTGCGTCACCCTCCCTAAGGGTGGGATTGTTAATGTCCACTGCCATACCTGGCACTCAGACAATCTTTTAAAAAATGGAGCTAACAGTCCACTGCATCTTTCTTTTCATATCTGGCATCTCTGCCTATCTTTATAAAATGATTTAATTAAAAATCACACCAACAAAGGTGCTACAAAGAATCATGTCAAAAAATTCAGAATGAAACAAGGAATTGAATTATGGGCCTGATGCTTATTAGTTACATAATGTGCATTGCTGGTGGCTGGGATTATGCCTATTACATTATAAATTTCTCACATGAATTGAATGAAAGACCTATGAATTTTTACTGAAATATTTACTAATATATAAAATAAACATGCAGATACATAGCACAAAAACTAATATATAAGCTTTCTAGAAAAGTATAAATGACATATATAAAGCTGTATAAGTGTCTGGTCACTTAGTTAACAAGCATTACTTCTGTACATTTGCATGGCTGTTCTTTTTTTTTTTTTTTTTTTTTTTTTTTTTTTTTTGTATTCTAGGATGATTTTATAATAGTCACCTAAAGAGTTTAGGACAAAGAGTGCAGGGAAAATGCTCACACACTAAAGACAAAAGAAAGGTCGGCTCCAGCTGAGGACCCTGACCCCATGCCAGTGTCATGGATGAGCCAGCAGAAGACCTAGAACCCATAACAATGACCCCTATGAGTGATCCTCCAGGCTCAGCCTCCCAGTGCTGGGATTGCAGGCATGTGCCACTACACCTGGACTCAGTGGCCAATCAGAGCACCCTGGGGTGGGCCCAGTGCAGCAACTGTTGCTGGGGATCCAACCTGATCCCTGCACTTGCCTAAGCAGGCACCTACTCTGCTGAGCTATCTTGCCAGTCCTAAATAGTTCTATTAGAGAAGCTGTTAAATAAAATAAATATAAGATTTTAAGTTTGTTAGGATACATTTTCATTTTGATTGCTATTTAATTCTAAGGAAAATTCATAGTGAATAAATACCATTAAATGAAAGGTTTCTTGAAGCTATTTTTCATTGACATTGGTAGTTTAAGTAAATAAGTTTTATAAACATATAAATACACACACACACACACACACACACACACATATATATATATATATATATATATATATATATATATATATATATATATATATAACTTAAAAATTTATTTGCAGTCTTTTCAGTAAGCTTGTTTCTGAATATCATATTACAGTAATACTTTTTTATTTTTTAATTTTTGTTTTATTGAAGTACAAATATCAAAGAGACATTTTTAAGATACCTTGACAAGATGGATTTGATAAATTAATATATTACAAACTGTTTTCATAATGTTTTGGTATCATATAAGGTGCATACATGATATTATACTTACAGACATTATTATACCATATGTCTCTTATCATTAAATAAAGAGAGTGGACCGGTCAGAGACAGCGAGGCCAACTCCGCCATCCTCCTCCATCCCACCTCTGCCCGCCCAACCCCTGAGACCGGCCAGAGATAGCACGGCAGACTCTGCCATCCTCCTGATCCCGCCCGTGCCCGCCAAGCCCCACAGACCTCCCGAGACAGCAAAACCCACGGCTTGAGACAGCAGCTGACTCCAGTGGCCTCCTGGATCCTGCCCCTAGCTCTCCCAGAGAGAGTGAATTTGCAGGACTCACCAGGCTTCCCAGACCAGTGAGAGTGTGGTGAGTCTGAGGGAGAGCCACTGGCTTCTTCCCACGCGTGCTACCCGGATCCTTGCCCCCAAGCCCTCCAAGACAGTGACTGGCCTGAAACCTCAGGACCCAACACCAGCACCTCACCAGATCCCCTGCCTGAAAGCCCACTGAATGAGTGGGAATTTCCGTGATTCTCTGGGCAGAAAAGTTCAGCGAGTGTATAACTCCAGGCCCGCCGTGCCTGAGAGACATTTCCCAGGGATTCCCTGGCCCCCCATCCCCCGTGGCCCGGTGAGAGCTCCAGGCACACCATGCCAGAGAAACATTTCCAGGTGATTATCGGTCCCACCCCATAACCCAAGACCCACTGCAAGTTGCCCTGGAATGAGAACTCCAAGACTGCCATAATGGAGGGACATTTCTCAGCAATCCTCAGTCCCATGTCACAGGCCGAAACCCAGAACAGCCTGGCCTGTGAGTGAGGGCTCTAGGCCTGCCGCACCAGAGGGACCTTTCCCAGCCTTCTCGGGTTAAGGCCTGTAGACCCGGACCCAGCACAGGCTGGCCGACCCAGTTCAGCCTACTCAGTGAATAAGATCATCCACTGTCTTTTTGTGAGCCCAGAAGACCCACCAAAGCCCAGGCCCGCCCACCTGAGGAATGACCTGCCTGACACAGGAGGGATGACCCCGTGAACCAACAGAGGGAACCAAAGGAGCTGCAGCAAAAAAGGAACTGAACACAACTGCTAGATCCAGGACAGGCATATCTGGAAAATCTCAAACTTAATAGACTACAACCCGAATCTCATAACAAGCTAAGTTTATAAGTGCACCAAAGCTCTACACCAAAGGTCAAATACAAAATGACAAAGAGAAGGGGAGAAATGCAATCCCAGACCTGAAGTCCATCAGGAAGGGCAGAGGACACTAGCTCAACAGCAATGAATGAATTAACAGATACAGCAGCAAAGGAACAACAGCAGAAAGCTATAGAGGAAATAAAATGAGAAGTAATTCCCCAAATAAAAAAAGAAATATCTGAATACATAGTATCTGAAATAAAGAATGAATTCCAGAAACATTGGGTGGAAAAATTATGTTCACCCAGAACAAGTACAAAGAGCACTACTCCAGCTGATATATATGAATTAACAGCATCTGAAGCAAAGAAACAACCTGAAAGATCATGAGGACCCAAAGCAGAAATAAGTTCTGAAATCAAAAAAGAACTTTTTAAAGTCATAGGATCTGAAATACAGAAACAAGTCCAGAAATATACAGAGGAAATCCAACTTGGAAGAACAAAGCAGAAAAAGAATTAATAACTACCTCTAAAGAAGACATGGATAAAAAAATTGAGGAGATCAGAAATATGATGGATTCCTTGAATGAGCAATACAGAAAAGAAATAGAACACATGAAACACAGTCAAAGAGATATAGAAGAACTAAAAATATCAATCACGAGCCTACAAAACCATCTGAGTGAAAGCGAAGACAGAGTTTCAGATCTTGAAGATGCTGGTGCAGCTAGTGAAAAGGTGAGAAAGGATCTCTTAAAAAGTGAGAATGCAGGAAAAAAATAATCCATCACTTGCAACATGAAGCCAGTATGAAAAATGTGAGAATAATTGGTACCAACGAGAATGAAGGAGTCAATACAAATGACATAAAAAGAATTTGGGGAGAAATAATTGCAGAAAACCTCCCAAATATGAGGAAACAAACCAACATTCAGGTCACCAAAGCATACAGAACACCAAATAACCTCAACCCAAGTAGAATCACACCGAGACATATAATAGTTAAGATCCCAGAAATCCAACACAAAAATAATATACTGAAAGCTGCTAGAGAGAAGAAGGAGCTCACATTCAAAGGAAAACCCATCAGAATTACAGCTGACTTCTCTACACAAACAATGAAGGCAAGGAGAGCATGGAGCAGTGTTCTTCAAGTCCTACACGAAAACAAATTCCAGCCCACACTATTATACCCTGCAAAACTCTCTTTCAAGTTTGATGGAGAAGTGAAATACTTCCACGAAAAAGAACAACTAAAGAATTTCATGATGACAAAGCCATCCCTTCACAGGCTGCTGAAAGATGTTCTAGAAAAAGACCACAATGACCAGAACTCCATGAATGAGAATGGAAGGAACCCACTAAACAGTATAGTCAATTAAACACAGATTACAAAGGTGTAAACAACACCAGGTAAATATCATAACAAACACAAGTCAGCACATTTCAATTATAACGATCAATGTACTTGGACTCAATTCACCAATTAAGAGAAATAGACTGGCACAGTGGATTAGGAAACAAAATCCAACAATATGCTGTATACAAGAAACACACTTAACTCAAAAGAACATTCATAGGCTCAAAGTCAAAGGATGGAAAGCAATACTCCATGCCTCAGCACCTCAGAAGAAAGCAGGACTAGCACTTCTGTTCTCAGACAGTCTCAACTTCAAACCAAGAATGATCAAACGACACAAAGAAGGCCACTACATATTGGTCAGGGGAAAAATTAAAGAGCAAGAAATAACATTCATAAATATTTATGCACCAAACACAGGAGAACCCAATTATGAAAGACAAATCTTAAGGGACATGAAAAACTTAATGTCTAAGAACACAATCTTAACAGGAGACCTTAACACACCCTTATCTCAAAAAGATAGGTCAACTAGACAAAAAATTAGCAAGGAAGTAGCAGAACTGAACCAGAGCTTGGAACAAATGGACCCGGTGGACATGTACAGTGTTCCACCAAACCACAGCTGAATACACATTTTTTCAGCTGCACACAGGTCATTTTCCAAAATAGACCACATACTAGTCCAGAGGTCATGCCTAAATATATGCAAGAAAATAGAATTATCCCATGCATACTATCTGACCACAATGCAATGAAATTGGAAATAAATCACAAAATAAATCAGAAAAACCCACTAAATTCATGGAAACTAAACAACACTCTACTCAGCAATCAATGGGTTACAGAAGAAATTCAACAAGAAATTCAACAATATCTACAATTCAATGAAAATTCAAGTACAACTTACCGGAATTTATGGAATGCGATGAAAGCAGTTCTTAGAGGGAAAATAATAGCTATGAACTCACACATTAGGAAAACAGAAAGGGAACAAATTAGCACCTTAATGTTGCACCTCCAACAACTAGAAAAAGAAGAGCAAACAAAACCCTGAGTGCAAAGACAGGAAGAAATCATAAAGATTAGAGCAGAAATGAATTCAATTGAGATGAAAAAAACAGTTCAAAGAATTGACAAATCAAAAAGTTGGTTTTTTGAAAAACTAAATAAAGTTGATAAACCTCTTGCCAACCTCATCAGAAAGAGGCAAAAGAAAATTCAAGTACAAGCGATAAGGAAAGAAAAGGGTGAAATTACCACAGATCCAGTGGAAATTGAGAAGAATATCAATAGTTACTTCGAGAATCTTTACGCTCACAGAATAGAAAACAAAGAAATAGACAGATTCCTCAAAAGGTACAAATTACCAAAACTGAATCAAGAAGATATAACAACTCTCAATAAGCCAATAACAGCCAACGAAATACGAAACGTAATAAAAACCCTACTGACAAAGAAAAGTTCAGGTCCTGATGGATTCACAGCTGAATTCTACAAGAAATTTATAGAAGATATAATCCCCACACTCCTTAAACTCTTCAATGAAATTGAAAAGGAAGCAGTCCTCCCAAAATCATTTCTGGAGCCAAGTATAATACTGATTCCAAAACCAGCGAAAGACACAACCAAAAAGGAGAACTACAGGCCAATCTCCCTCATGAACATAGATGCAAAAATACTCAACAAAATCCTGGCAAATAGATAACAGCAAATCATCAAGAAGATCATATGCCATGACCGGGTAGGATTCATCCCAGGGATGTAAGGATGGTTCAATATTCGAAAATCTATAAATGTAATACACTATATTAATAGACTGAAATCTAAAAACCACATGATCTTCTCAATTGATGCAGAGAAAGCCTTTGACAAAGTCCAACACTCATTCATGTTCAAGGTCCTACAGAAAATTGGAATAGATGGACTCTATCTTAACTTGATAAAAACCATCTATGACAACCCAAAAGCTCATATAATTCTAAATGGGGAAAAACTGAAATCTTTACACTTAAATCAGGTACAAGACAAGGATGTCCTCTATCACCCCTCCTATTCAATATAGTCTTGGAATCCTTAGCAACAGCCATTAGAAAATAGAGAGAAGTAAAGGGAATAAGAATAGGTAAAGAAGTTAAATTATCACTATTTGCAGACGACATGATACTTTACTTGGAAGACCCCAAAAATTCCACGAAGAAACTACCAGAACTGATACAGAAATTCAGTAGCATAGCAGGATACAAAATCAATACTCAAAAGTCAATAGCATTCCTCTACACAGATAACAAGCACACTGAAAGGGAAACAGTAGAAACAATACTTTTACAATAGCACGGAGGAAAACGAAATACATTGGGATTCACTGAACCAAGGAAGTCAAAGATCTTTTCACGGAAAATTACAACACCCTAAGAGAAGAGATTATAGAGGATTTCATAAAATGGAAAGATATTCCATGCTCCTGGACAGGAAGAACCTACATCGTGATGATGGCCATACTCCCAAAATTGCTGTACAGATTTAATTTAAATTGCTATCAAGTTGCCACCAACATACGTCCCAGATAAAGAAATCAATCCTAAAATTTATTTGGAACCACAAGTAACCTAGCATAGCAAAGGCAATCTTGGCCAATAAATACAAGGCAGGAGGCATCACAATTCCTGATTTGAAATTATACTACAAAGCCACTGTGATAAAATCAACATGGTATTGGCAACAAAATAGACCTGAGGATCAGTGGAATAGATTAGCAGACACAGAGGCATCTACGAAAACACTCAGTCATCTTATCTTTGACAAAGGGGCTGCACAAGCTCACTGGAAGAAAGATAGCCTCTTTAGCAAATGGTGCTGGAAAACATGGCTTTCTACATGCCAAAAACTAAAACTTGACCCAGCTCTATCACCATGCACTAAGTTAAAGTCAAAATGGATTAAAGATCTAAGCGTTAAAACAGAAACACTCAATCTCCTGGAAGAGAAAGTAGGAGGAACTCTTGAAGACATAGGGGTAGGTAAAGAGTTCATGAACAAACATATATTCGCATGGAAGCACTTGAAAGAATCAACAACTGGAATCAATTCTTCTTAAGGAGCTTCTGCAGGTCAAAAGAAATTGCCAACAAAGTGAAAAGACAACCCACAAATTTTGAAAAAATCCTAACTAATAAGCAATCAGACATAGGACTACTGTCTAGAATTTATAAAGAACTAGGATATAACAGGGCCCTCAAATTTAAAGACCCAATTCAGATATGGGCATCTGAGATGAATACACACTTCTCAGAGGATGAAATTAAAGAAGCAAATAAATATATGAAAAAATGCTCCATATCACTAGCCATTTGTGAAATGCAAATAAAAACAACACTGAGATACCATCTCACTCTAGAAAGAATGGCTATCATAAGGAAATCAACCAACAACAAAGGTTGGAGAGGTTGTGGGGAAATGGGAATACTTCTCCACTGATGGTGAGAATGTAGACTGGTACAACTATTGTGGAGGTCAGTGTGGAGACTCCTCAAAACAGGAGGACTAGAAATCCCATTCAAAGTGGCAATCCCCCTACTGGGAATTTTCCCAAAGGTCTGGAAACATTGTACCATAGTGATATATGTGTACCTATGTTTACAGCAGTGCAATGTGTGATAGCAAAATCTTGGAAACAACCAAGATGTCCATCACAAGAGGAATGGTTGAAAAAAGAAGTGGTATTTCTATATAATGGAGTACTACTCAGCTATTAAGAATGATAAGTTTGAAGCATTTATACTGAAGTGGATGTCACTTGAACATATACTCATAAGTGATATAAACCAGACACACATGTGTAAATATCTTATAGTCTCCCTAGTATAAGAAGCAAAAAGCAGAAATACAAAAGGAAACGTACAACAACGAAAATCAATTGAGTCTGATAAGGCAAAGTGAATGGCATATGCTGCAGGATACTAATCAACTTTTCTACTGGATGGTTAACAACCTAAGTTCACAAATCAGAGTTGGAGAAATAGAAGAGCCACAAAGCCAGCCAACATTTTGGCCCTAGCCTTTCAAGGTCAGCGAAGACTCAGGACATAGGAGAACCTGTACTGCAACATCATGAAACTTGGGTGAGCTCCAAATTTTCTGAACAAGGAGATTATGGAGCCACATAGGAAAGAGATTGAAGCTCTATAGTGTGCCTGGGGAGAGTAACATGGAGAGAAACTTTCTCTCAAGCTCTCACAGAGAGCAAACTGGTCAAGTATTGGCCGTGACTCATCCACATGGATGACACAGCCAAAGGATCTACAGAATAATGTACAGGACTACAAGATGAACCCTAAGAGGACTTCACTGATCACATAAGAAATATAAAGTTCATGAGTTGGTATATAAGTCTTGCTCTATCTAGATCTTAACCATCCAGCAGAAAAGTATAAAAATGAATTATACATCATGGGTCCATAATATTCAGCTGAGCTGTAAATGGCTATGGTCGACAACTTTGAATAACTCACTATTGTTGTGGAATGCTCCACTGTGATAGATTGTGGTATCGAGTTCAAGCACCTAAGTTAGTTGAATGACAATGGAGTGCCCACCTTTGACAGGTGTAGACAAAGGAAGGGGTATAGAAAGGTAAAATCATGATGTGTGTGCATAGACAGTACAGTTGGGATAGATAACGCTGTGCTTCTACATAATCCTATGAGAGGCAAGATCTGCACTAATGGTGGTTGGACAGGATATTATGTTGGCTTCTAGTACTATGGTCATCCACTAGGAAAATAATTATTGAATTTTTGATATAATTCATGTATAAAAAATAAGATAATAAGCAGCTACACTCAATTTACTGATAAGAGACATCAGCTAAAATAATATCTGTAAATATAATATTACGTATGCAACTTGTACAATACCAAAACATTATGAAAACAGTTTGCAATGTATTATTTTAACGAATCTGTCTTGTTAAGGTGTCTTGAAACTGTCTGATATTTGTACTTCAATAAAATAATAAATAAATAACAATAAAAAAATAGTGTAGCTGTTTTCGTATCTTATTTTTATACCTGAATTACATCAAAGATTCAATAATTAATACTTTCTTCCTCGTTATTTTCCTAGTGATTGTCTATAGTACTAGAAGCCAACATAATATCCTGTCCAACCACCATTAGTGCAAATCTTGCGTCTCATAGGATTATGTAGAAGCACAGCGTTATCTATCCCAACTGTACTGTCTATGCACACACATCATGATTTTCCCTTTCTATACCCCTTCTTTTGTCTACACCTGTCAAAGATGGGCACTCTATTGTCATTCAACTAACTTAGGTGCTTGAACTCGACAACACAATCCAACACAGTCCAGCATTCCACATCTATAGTGAGTTATTCAAAGAAGTTGTCGACCATAGTAATACTTATAATTTCTATGCATGAAACTATCTGAAAAATTATAGTACTCAATGTTCATATCTTCAAATTATTAAGTTTCATTCATAAACATAACTTTATATTTATCTCACAGATATTTTATTTGCAAATAACTTATGCCTGAGTTCTTAAAACATTATTTTTCTTATTTTTAAAGATCATACAAAATGTAGTGTGAAAAACCCAAAACATTAGAAAGAATACAGTATTTCACTAAACCACATGGTAGGATATCAACCATGGTTTTTATGTTGCCTACTATTATCTTCAAATTAGTTGTTCACATTACCAGATATAAGCTCATAAAATCAGTCAGAAATTATAGAAAAATTTAAAAGGAAAAAATATGAATCATTAATGAGGCGTTACCTACTCCTTTCAATAGGCTGGCAGAAAGCATTAGTGTAATTATCCAAGCTATCCTCTGTATATACACACATATTCTTCTTTTTCCTTTCCTTTCCTTCATTTTTTCCTCCTTATTGCTATGTCTCTTCTCTTGGAACAGATTATTTCAATTTAGGTATCCACTGTATCTTTCTGAATTTATTTACTCTTTCAGGTTCTTATACCAGGGAGCAAATACGTTTACACATTTGGATCTGACTTGTTTTTCTTCCGAGTATGATCTCTAATTGCAACCATTTACCTATAAAAGCCTATATTTTATTTTTCTTTATAACTAAATAATACTTCATTGCATAAAAAATCACATCTTTTTTATCCATTCCTCAGCTGATAGGCATTTTTGTTGCTTCCAAGATTTAGCTATGAAAATATGTGCTATTATAAACATAGGTGCGCAGATGATGCTGTGGCATGATGTTTTTAGTTCTTCTGGAAAAAATAGAAAGAAAAGGAATAGCTGGGTGAAATGCAACTGCTAATCATACGGTTAATTTTTTGAATCTCCACACTGATTGCCATTGTGGTGGTGCTAGTTTGCAGGCCCACCAACAGTGGAGAAAGGCTCTTTTTAACCCACAGCCCCGCCAACATTTGTTACTGGTTGACTTGTTGATAGCCAATCTTTTTAAGGTGAGATGGAATTAAATGTTGTTTTAATTTGAATTTCTTGAATAATCAACAATGTTGAACATTATTTCATATGTTTATTTACCACTTGCATTGCTTTACCTGAAAATTGTGTATTCATCTCAGATGTCCATTTTTGGATTGGTTCTTGAGTTTTCAGAGCCTATTTTTTTTCAATTATTTACATGTTCTGGATAGAAATTCCTTGTCAAAGGGAAAGTTGGCTAAATTTTTTTCTAAAGCAATGGTTTTGTTTTTATTCTTTTGGTGATTTCTTTTGATATGCAGAAAAAAACCAGAGATCCTGATAGTAGATTCCTAGAAGTATTTCCTGTGCAGTTTTAGTTGCTCATGTACTCTCTGTCTACCCCTATGACTTCAAGATTTATACATACTTTCTTCTACAGTATATTTTGTTTCTGTTTTACTTAGATCTTTGATACAGTGTGCATTCTGATACACCTGGGCCTAAATTTAGCCTTTGGTATGTGGACAGCCAATGTTTCCAGCACCACTTATTGAAGAGGATATCTTTCTTCCAGTTAACAGGTTTGTCCACTTTGTGAAAGATAAGGTGGCTCGTAGTGTTTGTATTTGTTTCTGCCACTTCTAGTTTGTTCCACTGATTTTCAGGACTGTTTTGCAAGTACCATGATTCTAACACCATTGCATAGTATAATTTCAAGTCAAGATTGTGAGAACCTCTGCCTTTCCACTGTTGTTCTGGGTTGCTTTTGCTATTCTATGTCTATTCTTGTTCCAGATGAATTTTAGGAATGTTTTCTCTAGATTTGTGAGGTATACAAATGGTATTTTAATGGGATTGCATTGAATCTATATAAAAATCTGGGGAGTATGGCCATTTTCACAATGTTGGTTTTTTCCTATCCATGAGCAAGTATATCTTTCCCATTTTGTGAAATCCTCTTTGATCTGTTTTTCACAGTACTATAATTTTTACTGTATAGATTATACAGTAAACTTCTACTTTCTCCTCCAGTATGATTTTGTTTCTGTTTCAGTATAAATCTTTTACTTTTACTATGAAATTAACTATTTCTTTTTTTTTTTTGGACATTATAGGGAAAAGGATGGATTCCCTAATTTCTCTGTCATTTTGTTTGTTGTTTGTATATGGGAGTACTATTGATTTCTGAGTGTTGACTTTGTGTCCTGGTACACTACTGAATTGATTACTTAATATTTAAGTATTTTGGTGGATATTTCTGAGTATTCTATGTAGAATATTATGTCATCTGTGAATGATAATAATTTTACTTCTTCCTTTCCTATCCTTATTCCTTTTATTTCCCTCACTTGTCTCATTTCTCTGGCTAATGTTTCCAAAACTATAATCCATAGGAGTGATGACAGTGGACATCCTTGTGTTTTTCCTAATTTTAAAGTGAAGGCTTTCATTTTTTGTCCATTTAGCATGATGTTGGCTGTTGTTCATCATAGATGGCTTTTATCAGATTGAGGTAAAATCATCTATTTCAATTTTCTCTATGTCTGTTTCTTATTATGAATGAGTGTTAAGACTTTGTCAAAAGCTTTTTGTTCTTTTATTGAGATGATCATGTAATTTTGGTCTTTGGATCTGTTAATGAGGTGTAATATATTTATATATATGCATACATTGAACCATCCCTGCATTCCACTTAACTGCTGTGCATAAACTTGATTTTTCTGCATTCTGTTTGCAAGTATTTATCTGAGGATTTTTTTAATGTACTTACCACAGGGTCTACAGGGTCGATAGGGTCACATATTGGATTTGTAGTGACTCTCCTGTTTTTAGCCTCCAAAGTACTAGTATTACAGGCATGCACCACCACACCCAGTCTCAATCACACTCTCATTACACCCTGGGGTCAAGGCCAGCACTGCTTGCTGGGGATCAAACCCTTGTCCCTGTATCTGCTTAAGTAGTACTCAGGAGTTTTGTGTCTATGATTATTAAGGAGATTGGCCTGTAGTTCTCTGTCTCTGTCTCTGTCTGTTTCTGTTTCTCTCTCTCTCTCTCTCTCTCTCTCTCTCTCTCTCTCTCTCTCTCTCTCTCTCTCTCTCTCTTTTGGTTGAATCTTTATCTGGTTTTGGTATCAGGGATAAGTTTGGGAGAATTTCTTCCCTTTCAATTTCATTGAAGAGTTTGAGAAGAGTTCACATTAAATTGTCTCTAAATTTCTTGTAAAGTTCACCTGTGAATTCTTCAGGCCCTAGACCTTTCTTGTTGTTAAGTTTTAAATCATACTTTCACCTTCATTGACTGATATTTGGTGCTCAGAATTTTATATCTTCTTGATTCAGAGTTGGTAATTCACATGCATGAAGGAATCTCTCCATTTCTTCTGCGTTTTTCATTATGTGAGAATAAAGATTTTTAGAGTGGGTATTCATCATCTTTTGAATTTCTCCATGATGTATTTTACTCTTTTTATTCCTAATTGCATGAATTCGAATATTTTTCCTTTTTTTGATAAGGTTAGCTAGGGATTTATTGATTTTAAGTATTCTTTCAAAGATCCAATTCTTAAAGCATTCTTAGCAAACTTTGCAGATAACCCTATAACATAATTTTGTTGCAATATATCTGAGAAATATTTTTGCAATATATTTGAGAAATAGTAGAGAAAATTTACCTTGTACATAGAAAAACATATTCTATGTAACTTTATTTTAGTGTACACATACAATTCTTACATTCACAAAAGCAGAAAATCTTGCAGCTACAAAATTCACATTTCAGATATGTGTGGTGGTATATGGCTGTAATCTCAGCATTTGGGAGGCTGAAATAGAATCACCTAGAGCTCAAGGCCATCCTGGGTTACACAGGGGGTGTGAAGCTACCCTAGAATACATAGGAAGACTATCACAAAAAAATAAACTAAAACAGCACATTGCATTTTCCTTATTATATATAATACTATGCATACTATGAATTTTTATTTGAGAGAAATGAATTTGAAAAAAATCAAGAAAAAACTAAAATTTCAAAATGAGAATATTTTAAATGGCTCTGCTTAAATATTACTGTCATTTTTATCTCTTTCTTATAATGTTGGATATTGGGCCAGTGAATATTTATTTATGTTTCATTTTTATTTTATTTTATTTTATTTTTGGCAGAATGAAAGATTGAACTCAGTCCCTTGCACTTGCCAGGCAAATGCTTATTCTACTGAGCTATCTCCTTGACCCCTTAGATATTTATATTCTTCAATTCCAAAAGGAAATATAGTAAGCTATAGGAAGTTTGCAAGCTTCTAAAATTAGTAAAACAGCATCTACCTACCCTCATGAAAAACTGCCAGTGTTCTTGGCGTTCACCTTTTTAGTTTTCTTTCTCATTCTTTTGAGAAATAAAATTTTTAAATGCATGCATTTGTTCACTTAATCTGCAAATACTGGAGCACAACTATACTCAGATCACTGCATAATTCACTACGTGTAGTAAAAAGAAAACAAAGATGTCAATTTTATTGTCAGACATACAAGAAATGAAAGCAAGAAAGCTTAAACTGAACCAAAATATGGAAAAATTCAGAATCACATAATTTAAAGACGAATAAATGATCAAGAGGCTTCATAAAATGAATAAAACAGAATATATGAAAACAGAATATTTAGAATATTTAGAGACATAAAGCAGTATATGAAATTCAAGAAAAAACTGACAGAAATGTAAGTATTTAGGAAAGTTTTAGCATGACAGTAATAATATTAGTACTTATATATCAAATGCATAAAAATTAATAAAAATATTTGATAAATTTTAATGTTTAAATACTAAAAGTTTAATATAGAATTTGTATGAAAAATTACACCCTTTAAAAATCATGTTGCAGTTGATATCACTTGAGAATAGTTTTATAGTACTGACTGTGCCATAAGAGTCTCTGAAAATTTTACCAAATCTTAAAAATTTATATTACATAATAAATATCCTATAAAAGTATGGCAATCTTAATCTAAATCATATGAAATATGTATGCTATTCATGCATTCATGCATATATATGAAAATGTATGTACACACACACCCCACTGGAAGAGTAAAACCAAGAAATGCTCTAACCACTTGAATATGATAGATATGTCCCTAAACAATTTTAGGGACAAAGAAGAAATTGGAACTGTCTAGCCAAAAGGAGCCTAAGGAGACATCACAACTAAATTCAATGTGATATTGCAGGGGTGATGCCCAAGAAATGCATATTAGTCAAAAGCTAAGAAAATATAAATTAGGCATGGCCTTTAGTTAATATTAAGGAACCACTATTGGTTGATTAATTATGGAAAATATACTTTATTAATATAATATGCTAATCATAGGAGAACTGAGTAGATAGGCATAAAAGAGCTCCATATTCTCTTCACAATATTTCCATAAACGTAAAATTAAAGAAAAAATTAAAAATGGAAATGTGGTGACTTATAACAATAAAGATAAAAACACTGCACACCCACTTTTCTAGAAACAGAAAATATCATTGTTATATATATATGAATGCTGTAAAGAAAAGAAAAAAATGGAACATCACTCAATTCATTATTTGTACAATAATACTCATACAAAAATGTGTTAATTATCCTGTTCTCCACATACCCTGAAAATGACAAAACATATGCTCTATCCTACCCAGCAGGGTCTCTGTTCGTCTGCCTCTTTGACTCCTTTTAGCTCAATGCGCTGGTCTTTATACCATTTCCCAAGCAACAAAAGAGCTTGATCTTTCCTCAGAGTCATTCTCTCACTCAGAGAGATAAATTTCTCAGAAAATCAGAAATAAATAATAGAAGACAACATGATTTTCTTTAGATAGTTAGTAATACAGCTTGTAAAGGGAGTGGAAATATTATTTTACACAACATATTTTATACTTATAAATCAAGAAAATATACAGATACATTCTTTGAATACATGCAAGATCAGTAAGCAGTAAGATAAATATAAAGTCCTATCACTCTCTTGAAAGCCAAGAAAAATAGTTTCAAAAGATATAACACCAAAAAAATAGATCCTATTATCAATAGCAACCTCCTCTTTCAACTAAAAATACCACTTGTACTGCATGCACTCAACAGAACACAAAAGCAAATTATAAATATGCAAGATATTCAGGGCAATGTCTTGAGATTTTATTTCAAACCTATGCATGCTTTGATCTGCTTTCCATCCAGTTCCTAATTTGGTACTTTAGCCCTCCCTATGTACCATATCAATCCCTTAATCTTCACTTTGTTTCTTGTTTTATTCATAGTTGGACACATTTATCATCAGTTGCTGTATTGCCTTCCTCTAACTTTGATGGTTTCAGTGAGTCACAATCAAAACCTTCAGGTCCAAACCTTATGTGCCAACTCCAGTTCTAGTTCCATCCCCAACAAGCACATATGTGGCACACAACTTGTTACCATGAATAATTCAGAGAATCACTACAAGTTGCTATGAATGAATCCATAATTGACTAGGAAAGAACCTACCTAATAGCAGAGGAATGACTTACAAAGTTGAGTAGAATTGGAATGACCAACAAAAAGGCTATCTTCTACTTCCAAGGCCTAAAGATCTATGTAGACTGTAGGTTATTCACAGCTGGATCCCAATTAGAACCTCAAATTTCACATATATGAGTTCAACTAGATGTTTGAGATCAAATGTTGCTACAGACAGCTTAAGCCCAAAGAGGACGAGTTGCTTACTGTTTCAGGAGCACCTTTAAGAGTCAGTACCATAACAGAAGATGTCTAGATCAAAATCAAGAATTATGGCAACCCCTTCCCCAATCACAGCCAGACCAAGAACTGTCAGAACTATCTAGACTGTCCCCACTATCATAAAGCAGAGATGGCAAAGGAACTGATGTCTCCATGTGAAAGTGGTTCCAGTGAGTGCACAAGTCAGTCCCTCTGCCCCACATCTTGGGTATCAATCTGACATGACTACCAGCCTAAAGGCACATATCCTGGAAAGATGAGAACTGGCTCCATCTACTTCTCTGTATTCTGTCTTCCTTGACAGTAAAGTCAAGCCTGAGTTCATGACAGTCCCTACTCTGAGATGCCAAATCATGACTTAACTAATAATACAAAAGCTAATAGAAAGCTGTAAAAGAATTTAGTGGTGTGCATGTACTCAAGAAGTCTGAGATCTGGCCCCTCCTTCTGGGGTCTATTTCTTTTTCTGTATCTTTAGATATTGTTTCTAGGGAGATCAACTTAATAGTGGCATTCTTAGTCCACAGAGAATGTATATTAAAGAAAAAGAAGGCATTCAATTTCACACTTGAGAGGTATGGTTTTCAAAGACATTGAAAACCCAGGGTACTTCCAGAAAGCCTAAATGCTGAGCTCTACTCCAATCAAAATTATCCAAGATAAGGGGGTCAAACCCTGAATTTGACCAAAGATTCATCTTGGTAAACTTTTATGATCAGAGATGAGAGCAAAAAAGAAAAGCTGTGCAAGAAATTGTGAGCTACCCAACTGATACAAACAAACATCTGGACCCATTTCCATAATTTTATTAACTAGGCCACCATTTGCTGGTATTATGTTTGAATAGCTTTTGCAAACCGATCTTTCATATTACTCTTTCCTTCAAAACAATGATGTATAAGTTATATCTTTCAAAGTACATCTTTTTATTCCATCCTCAATGAAATTATTTTCATTTACCAATATAAATTTTAATTTAAATTGCTCTATTTGTCTTACTATAGATCCTGGTGTCTCCAGATTTTCTCTACTAGGTTTACAGAGCTTAGTGGATCAAGGGTAAGAGTTGACAGTAGAAAGACAAACTGATATCAACACATGTAGAATTCTGTATAATTCAAAAAGGAAATTTGTATGTTGCATTAAACACAATATGAAGTCACTAGGAGATTTCAGGCAGGAGGATAATACGGGGAGAGTCTGAAACAGACTCTCCAGCAACATTGGTGACTTGGAATGTATTAGAAATCACTTGGTCATGGAATGCCCTATTTAAGGTTTCCCATCACCTCTGGACTAAAATAACTTTAATATGGCTTCAAATCCTCTTTTACACTTTCATATCTCAAAATCTCTCCATGTAATCAAGATTAAAGCCACACCAGTTTTTATAATCTCCGAGTTGAAATATTTTCACACATTTTAGATGGGTGTTCATAATTTGAGCATAAGGTAAATGTCATTTTTAAAGTTATATGCTAATAAAACAATACTTCCATCAAGACTCAGGCCCCTGTCACATTACCTATAAAGCTTTTCATTATCCTGTTCAGTGAAAGTAATTCCTCGGTGCTCTGTAACCCCATAGATTTGGTCATCCCTTAAATTCATTACTTTTATCATGCTAATCACAAACATAGTATTCCCCTACCTTTCTGGATGGTTGATTCCTTCAGATCAAGGGAGAAATAATTATTCATAATTTATAGTCTCATCTCTGCGTGGCATAAAATGAGTAACCAAAGATTTCCTACAGAATGAACAGAAAAAGAAAACAGGACTAAAATCATCCTTTCTCCTTAAGCCAAAATTGAAGTATCTAGAAGACTGAGAATTTCTTACATTATTCTTATCTTTGAATTTATAACTCCAAATAAAGTGTACACTTAATAAAAGCTTCATTGTGGAACAGAGCTCTAACACTATTCATTGTAGCTCTCTTGGATGATAAATAAATGATAGCATTTAGGCGATGAGAATATTAAAAAACCATTTGAAATTACAAAGTATCCAGATTCACGGGTCACATTTTCTCTAATCTCTACTACTCAGTTAACATCATAAAATTTTATGAAGGGAATCAGACAGGTCTAATGCAGAAATAACAAAAATACCTGAAATTTTTGTGACTGACGAAAAAGAGAATTTCTTCAATAATTTGACGAAAAACAAATCATAGGGCCAGACAGGTAGCTCAGTGGACTAAGCACCTGCTTAGGCAAACACAAGGGACTGGGGTTCGATGCTTGGCACCACATGCCACATGGGCACTGCCCCTGCCCTGAGTGTGTTGGGCCTACCGCTAAGACTGGGTGTAGCGCCACACACCTATAATCCAAGTACTGGCGAGGCTGAAAGCAGGAGGATCGCTTTGAGTCCTGAGGCCATGTAGCAAATATACAAAAAAGAAAAACAAATCGTGGCATCTTAAATAATACGTGTAAGGACAAAACAAATACTAAAGGGGTGTTAACAATGCTATAAATATTTATGTGAAAAAGATTTAGAATGTGCTGAATCATCACTATTATTCCGAATCAAATTTAAAGAAAAAACTCAACTTTGAGAAAGTGAAAAGGACTACGATCAAACTGCCTCGTTGCTGCCAGGGAATGTAAACTTTGAAGGAATACTATTTTCAAGCAACCATTTGAGCAGTCTTTATTGCTAAATAAAGACACAATTAGGTATAGATGTTAGAGCTATCATTTAAGCAGTTTTCTTCTCTAACTTATCTAAAACGATAATAAATGATTAAAGCAATCTGCATAGCAACCTCTCACATCATAAAGAACACCTAAGAATATAGAGTGTTTTCTTTGGGAAAAAAATTATGATGAAACAACACACGATTTTCTTATTTTAAAGATAATACATGTTCAAAGGAAAGCTATTTCAACTTATATCTACCTTTTACAAATCTATTCTTTCCCTGATCTGAAATGTACATTAGTAAAATGCAAATAATCAGGTCATTACATAAAACATAAAATAGACAGTAAAATATGAATAGCATAAGGAAATTCACATACTTTGTATTTGAAAACCTACTTTCAACAATCAGAAGATGAATATAAAGGAGCATATAATTTTCTAACAAAAGAGTGACAGTACTTCTTCCTATTCTGTGGTGTCCTTTCCTTTGCTTCTACAGCAGCAAGGAGGAGAGTACTTGTGGACATGTCAGGCACTCTCCTTATGAGATGCACATTGAATATGGAAAATTAAAGCTATTGTCCTCATACTACACCTTCCTCTAAAGAAGAACAGTTATAAGGATTTTTTTTTAATTGCCTCAGGATGCCTTAATGGCAGGTCTGGAAGGGCGTGAAGATCTGGGGATCGAACCACAATATCCTGAGCCTGATCACTTTTGCTTAAGCAGGCACTTAACTGAGCTAAGGGACAGGCCAGAAGAACAGTTATAACAGTTATTTTAAATCTGCCCACATTTGGCAAAGAATGTGTAAAGTACATGCTGGTTTACAAATCAGATATATTATATATACTTCTATATGAATGCCCAGGTTTCTAGTAAAAGATTCCTGTAGAGATCTCATGTTTCTTTTAACATATTTTAGCTTTACGAACCAAAATATTGATGTAACTACGATAACCTGATTATATCTTTTAACAGTTTGCTTATGCTTTTGTTGTTATTGTCCTCGATGTCATTGTTGTTTTGCCAATAAAGCAATATTGATGCTCCTAAAATTCTCTGTAGCACTCACACTCACTGCATTGGCACTGAAGACATCTTTAATGTTTGCTATGTTTATAATAAAGATTGTTAGTATTATACTGATACAGTACTTCTAGATGTAATAATAATTGATTTAGAATGATGACAAACTATTAAAAACTATCTCCAACATCTAGAATATTCATAATGTATACTTTTTTATTTTTTACAAATTCTTAAACATTTGTTGTTGTTACTGGGCAATGAATCCAGGCTAACCTCCAACCCTTTTTATTTCTTGAAACAAATGCTTGCTGAGTTGTGCGGTCCAGCCTGGAACGAATAAACTACCCTTCACTTACATGACATACCTGGTTTCTTCAGTTGCTTTTTCCTGAAGTGATGGGATTCAAAACAAAATAGTGCTAAAGTCACTGAGCAAATTATTTCTACCAAATAAATATAATGTCTACATGGGTCCACAACAAAAATATTAGAAGGAAAGGTTGGCTCACTCTACTTCTAGTGTTAAATACAATATCAACTTTATCATTCACAACGAAGGGACAAATACTGGCAAGAATCGACTTCCTCTGGAGATACTACGTTTACTACTTGAGTTACTATAAGGTGTAATTAATTCTGAGTACAAAATAATGAAACAGAATGTGTGTAATGGGCCGGGGAGATGGCTCAGTGGAATAAGTGCTTCCCTGGCAAGCACAAGGGCCTAAGTTCAATACCCGGTTCCACCAAAAAAAAAAAAAAAAAAAGAATGTGTGTGATGTTTTGTGTTCTGAAATAGGGCACACAACTGTGGTGTGTTATTCTTCAACTATAGAACAGCACATATCCAACAGCTCACATGTGAATATGTAAACACATATGTAGAATTATAAGATGTGTTTAATTCAATCTTTAATGATTTTGCAAAAGGCATGTGAGTATTTTAACAGAGCCTGCTCTGAACTAAATTTATACATTTTTAGCTTTAGTTTTTAGCATTTTGTAACAAATAAACTTTAAAACAAAAACACCAAACAAACAAGCAATAAAAAAAGGAAGGCAAAGCATGATCATAAGGTACTAGGTAAACAGTATAAACACAGCAAGACCAACTAATCTATGTTTTTTTTTATTTTATTTTATTTTATTATTATTATTTTCTTGTATAGGGTCTCACCATGCAGCCCACGTTCACAGCAATCCTCCTGCATTCTGCCTCTCTAGTGCTGGGATTACAGGCATGCGCCACCAGGCCCGGACTCCATCATTGGCTCAGTGCACCCAAGGGCAGGCACAGCATGTGGAACCAGGGATCGAGCCCTGGTCCCTGTGCTTACCTAAGTAAGCGCTTAGTCCACTGAGCTATACCGCAGGCCCTTAATCTATGTTTTTTTATAAATACATCTTTTACATTTGCTATGATTATAATAAAGATTGTTAATATTATAGTGATACAATACTACTAGATAGAATAATAAAATGACAAACTACTAAAATCTATCTACAACATCTAGAATTTTCATGATGTATGTTTTTTATTTTTTATAACTTCTTAAAATTTTGTTGTTGTTGTTGTTGTTCCTGGGCATTGAATCCAGGCTAACCTCCACCTCTCTTTATTTCTTAAAACAAATGCTTATTAAGGTAGCCAGTCCAGTCTGGAAGTTGCAAACTTCTTGCCTCAGCCTAGCAATAGTTGGGAATAGGAGGTGTGCATCACTGTGTATGACTAGCAATTTCTTTTATTTTTCCAGTTCATATATAACAATTATACATATTCTCGAGCTAAAATGTGAAATTTCAATTCATATATATATGAATTACAAATCAATTCAGAATAATTGACACATCCACGATTGTAAACGTCCATGACATTTATGGTTCATATATTCAAAATCCTATCATCTAAAAATCTTGAGATATAGAATGCTTCATTAGGAAATATATTCTCCCTGCTGCTTGTCACAGAACCCCAGAACTTAGTCTTCCTCTCCAACCACCAACATAATACGCATTTACCAACCTCTCCTCACATTTTCTCTCTACCCCCCGCCCAGGGACTGGCAACCAACACTGAGCTGTGAACTTTCGTAGGTTCAACTTCTCTGTATTCCCCAAATGCAGGGGATCATCCAGCATATGTATTTCTGTTCCACGGATTATTTCACTTAACATAGTACCCTCCATTAAGGTGACTGCAAATAATATTGTGCTTAGTATTACATGGCTGGAAACAACTCTGTCATGTCTTTTTCCTATTTTTCACATTTTCTCTAGCCTCCCACAGCTCCTAATGAACACTGCAAAGTACCATCTTTGTTGAGCAATGCTGAGGCAGTACAGATACCATGAACATACTCATGTAATCTTCCTTCATTTCCTCTGGAAGTGGGGTATTTGGATAGCATACCAGTTGTACTTTTACATTTTTGAGGAACACAATTCTTTTTTCCAGGTGGTCATATAACCTTATATTCTCACCAAAGGTTTCTAAAAATTCCTTTGTCCATATCCTCACCAGTATTTATTAGTTTTCATTGGGTTTGGAAACATTGTCCTAATTAGGAAGAGGTAGTTCTCATCTCACACTTTTGATTTTCATTTCTGTGTTGTTTAGTGGTAGTAAGTGTTTCTCATTTGCATGTGTTACTTTGAGTGATGTCTACCCAGATTTTCACAAGTTTAGGTATTTGGTACAGAGTCTACAGAGTCTCACGATGTAGATCGGACTCATAGTGATCCTCCTGTTTCCAGCCTCCCAAGTTCTGGGATTGCAGGCACATACCACCACAGCCAGTCTCAATCACATCTCCACACACGGGGCAGGGCCAGCGTGGCACACCAGGAATCAAACCCTGGCAGCTGCGCTCTGCCTAAGCAAGTGCTTTAGTCCACTGAGCAATCTGGCCAGCCCTCTTTTACAAGTTTTTAAATATATTTGCAGATTTTTAGATTACTTCAATTGGATTATTTATTGGTCTAATGTTTGGGCAGTACTTTTATTTTACATTTTTTGAGTTCCTTGCATATTCAGGACATTAAATTTTTGTCACAAACATCTTCTCCGGTTTTGTAGGCTGTCTGCTTCGCTTGGCAAATTTTTTTTTCTTTTTTTTTGAACTACAAATGTCAGTCAGACAGTTTCAAGACACCTTAACAAGACAGATTTGATAAATTAATACATCGCAAACTGTTTTCATAATGTTTTGGTATTGTACAAGGTGCATACATGATATTATATTTACAGATATTATTTTAGCAGATATCTCTTATCAGTGAATTAAGAGTGTAGCTGCTTACTTATCTTATTTTTCATACCTGAATTATATCAAAGATTCAATAATTATTTACCTAGTGGATGACCATAGCACTAAAAGCCGACATAATATCCTGTCCAACCACCATTAGTGCAGATCTTGCCTCTCATAGAATTATGTAGAAGCACAGCATTATCTATCCCAACTGTACTGTCTATATACACACATCATGATTTTTTCTTTTTCATTCCATCAAACACTGTTAGTTTTTGCTTCTGTAACCAGTACATTTGAAGTTATATCAAAAACAATTTTTGCACACACCAATATGCTGTAGTATTTTTCCCTTTATTTTTTTTGATGTTATTCAGAAAATGAATGATATCTGAAGATAGGATGATATTTAGAAGACAAGATTTTAACTATATTAGCCACAAGTATCATGAACATTTCAATCATGGATGTTAACTATCCTGAATCGATTTGTAACGAATACATGCATGAATCTAAACGCCACATTTTACCTTGTGAACATGTATAGTTTTTATATGTCAATGGAGTAGTACTTTAAAATGCATAATATGTTTGAGTTGGCATTTGTAACTGGCCAGGCAAAGAAGTCTGGTTTTGTTCCTCTGTGTAAATCCATTCCTCTACTATCTTATATGAGGTTTTTCCTTTGCATGTTCATCCCTTTGTCAAAAATTAGCTGATTTTTGACAAACCATCACACAAATGTAAAGTGTCACTTATTTAATACCAAAGAATTATCAATAGCCAATTCATTGAAACTTTTCAATATTCTTGTTTCACCTCCCCAGTGACATTTAACATTGTTTAAGTAAAAGGAATTCCATTAATACATTGAAGAAATATTTATTCAGCAGTTCCCATGTACCAGGAAGAATGAACACAAAACAGTGGTAGACCTTTCTCTTTCCCCAAGGAGTTGGAAATTATGTGCAGGGATATAGTCATAAAAAATAAGAAATCCTGGAACCAGAGACAAAGGTCAGCACACAGTATCTGTTGGAAAAATGCAAGATCCTGAGTTTGATTCCTGGACAAAAGAAAAGCTCCTTATTGCCCTTATTACAACCTTGTGTCTGCAGCCAGGTTTCTTTTAGTTATTTACAAACTATATATCAAGTTTTTGTAAATCATAGTCACTCCACTGCATTCTTTTTGTAAAGCCACACTATAATCCATAAATATAATGATAACAAATAATTTATTATTACCTGTGGACCTAAGATAGTTTAAAAACTTAAGAAGATGGTAATATTAACTAACGTTTGATCATTACACACACACACCCACACACACACATATAGTATATATGTGTACAACTATACATATAAATTTGTACAATAGGAAAAAATTAAAAACTAAATGTTTTACTTGACAAAAAACAAGAACCATCAAGAAACATAAAGTAAATTTCCATAAGAGCACATAAAGATAAATTTCTTCCTGTTGGAAATAAAAGAATGCTATATAGAGAAAATAACTTGTATGCATCTAATTACTCCATGTAGTGATAAGAACAGAGTAAATAATTAGTAGTAGACATTTCTGCATTTCTTTCTCCTATTAACTTCTCATCCTGCTCATCAGATAAGAGTCCTCTTTCCTAACTGAAGAGGTTCTACAGCCCAGTCCCAGTTCACCTGAAGTGCTAAACTCACCAAGGCTCTACAGTTCTGAAAAGTAATGGGTAAAAATGACAATTTTGTGACTTAAGAGGGATATTATGTCTATAAAAAACATTTAACTATTAAATGGAAGAGAAATTTGGTGTTTCAGAGAAAGAACAGCATGCCATTAGAGAATTTCAGAAGTCAAGTGACACCACTTCCTTAACATGGTTTGAGTAACTTCATTCTAATAGCAACTACATAATCTAGTCAGATTTCAAAATTGTTCCCCTATATTACGTATTTTGTTTTCCTCTTTTTCTTCATAATAAAGAATAAAGGAAAAAAAAACAATGTTGACAATAAGAACAAAACAGGAATTTCACATTCATCTTCAGAAACAAGTGATAATATATTCTTTAAAAAATAAAAACTCTAGAAATACTAGAATTTTACTAAATGAAATAATAGTTATGGTGCATATTGATGTCTTTAAATTTATTGTTTGGTTTTGCCGGATTTAAGGATGCAAATTTGGTAAAATAAATAAATAAATAAATAAAATTAAACCTGAACCGTTCCTTTCAATAGACCACTAGAAATCATCAGTACAATTATCCAAGCTATCCTCTGTATATAAATATACATATATATTTTTTTCTTCTTCTTTCTCTCCTTCCCTCATCTCAGTTATTTCTTTCCTTTGAATATTTTTTCCTTTCTCAACATCTATTGTAGCTTTTAGATCTCATTTATTGTCTCAGATTCTTACACTAAGGAAACAATATGTTATTTACACATGTGGGTCTGGTTTGTTTCATGTATGAGTATGATCTTTAGTTGCATCCATTTACCTATAAGAGCCCAAGTTTAGCTTTCTTTATAGCTATTTTATACAACTCCATTGTATAAAATTACCACATCTTTTTTTTTTTTAATCCCTTCCTCAGTTGATGGACATTTGGGTTGTTTCCAAGATTTAGCCATAACAAATTGCACTACTATGAACAACTGGGTTCTCATTGAAAAAATTTCACATATTAAAAGAAATCACCAACAGAGTAAAAACAAAACTCATGAGTTTGGAAAAATAATCTGCCAACTGTCCCTGCAAAAAAGGACTTCTATCTAGAACACATAAAGAATTGAAAACATCAAACTCCAAATTCAAATACCCAATAAAAATATAGGCATCTGAAATGAATACACACTTCTCAGATGAAGAAACACAATAGCCAATAAGTATATGAAAAAAACGTTCAGCATCATTGATCATTTGAGAAATGCAAATTAAAACAAGACTGAGATTCCATCTCACCCCAGAAAGAATGTTATCATCAAGAAGTTAACCAATAAAAAATGCTGGAGGGGCTGTAAGAAAAAAGGAATCCTTCTCCATTTTTGGTGGGAGTGCATGCTGGTGCAACAACTGTGAAAATCAGTGTGGAGATTCCTCAAAAAACTAGTGTTGAAGGTCCCATTCAACTCAGCTATTGCCCTCCTGGATATTTTTTCCAGAAGAATTAAAAATATCACACCACAGTGATATACGTGTGCCCAAGTTTATAGCAGCAAGATTACATAATCTTTGAAGCCAAAACACAGATTTCTTCCTTGTTCTCTGAGAAACATTATATCATTTTTAACTTTTATTGCTTTCAACTGTATAAATACAGTCAACACTGAGATAGTGCTTTTAACAATTACAATACATATATGAAGGTGTTAACCAAAAATGCCCCAAAATAGTGACTGAGAAGGTACTTACATAAGAGGGATATTTATTCACTAGAAAATATCCATCAAAACATACATTTTATGAGTTGTCCATAGATAAATTTACATGAAACTATAACCGATAGCAATGAAAACAATTAGACAATAACATCACTTAAATTCATAATTTATATAGCATACTATAGAAAATTAACTTTAAATGTGATCAGTTGAAAATAAAAGGAACAGTATGACTAAATCTAACTTCAAAATTATAGATAGCTTTTGAGAAGAAGGGGCCTTTAAACTAGAGTGAGTAAAAGTGATATGAAACCAAAAGAAGGGAGAAGAAAAGTACTGAGGAGAATGTTCTAGGTAGAAACATATTACAGACACAAGAGGAACTGAAACATGATGGATATGGGCACTGAATATACAGGAAGAGTGTCTAACATGAGCCTGTGAGACTGATCAGATTCAGAGCACAGGAGAATAAAGAGGACACAATTGACATGCTGGCTCCGCTACTAAGTATGAAAGAAGAATTCAGAAGTTGGCCTTTCTCATCTTTCAAGTGATGATTTTATTTGAATGAGAATGAAACAATGATTTAAAAATACAGAATTTTAAAAGATGATAGGAAATTAATAATAGTTGTTATATTAAATATGGATATCTTCAAAATATTCACTCAGATTCTGCAAAATTGATCCAACAATTAAGCATTAGCTCAAGTAAAGAATTCAAACTCAATTACTGCTGAAGTCTCTTTCATTCTAAACTTCCAAGCAAACCATGTAGTAGTCTACATTTGGAATTTGCAAGTGGTTAGCTATTTATCGAAGGCATTATTGTTAACACCTTATGCCCTGTTTTTCATTTAAAAACATTTTACTACTGCACTGGATATTCAATAATGCCTGCTTAAATTATTTTTTTTCCTGGATAAAATCCCTAAAAAATTCTGGATGTAAAAATAGGTTCTTGAGTTCTCATTTTTAACTTGTATTGAAACAGATCCAGCACTGTTTCTATAGAAAATCTTGGGGCCTTTTTGGATATTTCTCTCTGTGCCTGTTTGAGAGGGAAGAGTTTCATTCACAGGAGCATTTGTCGAAATTCTCCATGTTTTCTTCATCATATGTCAAAGCCAAATTGAACATTTTTCTATAAGATAAAAATTTGCAACCCCTGTACAGCTGATGAGAGCCCCTGCTTCCAAGGCTACGGAGCGAGTGAGAACTTCCGAGACTCTCTCCACAGGATCTACCACAGATGGGTTAGTGTGTGGAAGAACTTCTGGCTTCCCCACACGCCTCTGGCAAGAGCCCTCCAGAGACCCTGCCTCCAAGGCCACTGAGCAAGTGAGAACTTTTGCGACTTTCTTGGTACCCGATCCAACCCAGCTTGACCTGGTGAGCCTGTGGTAGAGCTTCTGCGCTTTATGCTGCTCCCTGGGCCAAGGACACAACAGAGGGGCACCACAGGCTCACTGTTGTGCCAGAGGGGCACAACAAGTTCACTTCCAAGGCCTGCAGCAAAAATAAGCTGAACAGAAAAGCTAGACTCAGGCCAGGCATAATTGGATAAACTCAAACTTAAGCAATCTGCACCTGAATCTCATTAGGTGCTAAGGTTATAACTACACCAAAGCTCTACAATAAAGGTCAGAGGTCAGTGCTGTACAAAATGACAAAGACAAGGAGAAAAATGAAATCTCAGGCCTCGAGCCCACCCAGGAAAAGTGCAGAGGACACTAGTTCAGCCGAAATGAATGACTTAACAGCATCGGAAGAAAAAAAAAAAAAACAGCAGAAAGGTATAGAGGAACTCATACCAGAATTAATGCCTGAAATAAAAAAAGAAATTTCGGCATACATAGCATCTGAAATAAAGAATCTAACGCAGAAACATGAGGACACCCAATGCTCGCTCAGAGCAAGTCCAGAGAACACTAGCTCAGCTGAAATGTATGAATTAACAGAGTCCCAAGTAAAGAAATAACAGCAGAAAGGTAAAGAGGAACTCAGAGCAGAAATAACTTCTGAAATAAAAAAAAGAAGTCTTTGAAATCATGGGATCTGAAGTGAAGAATCAAACACGGAAATGTATGGAGGAAACCCGATTTGGAAAAAACCCTGCAGTAAAAGAATTAATAGCTACCTCTAAAGAAGACAATGATAAAAAACAAAAAAAGAAGTAGAGGAGATTAGAAAGATGATGGACTCGTTGAATGAGCAATACAAGAAAGAAATACATCGCATGAAGCACAGTCAAAAAGATATAGAGGAACTTAAAATCGCAATCACAAGTCTACAAAACCACTTGAATGAGAGCGAAGACAGAGTTTCAGATCTTGAAGATGCTTGTACAGCTAGTGAAAAGGTGAGAAAGGATCTCTTAAAAACAAATAGGATGCAGGAAAAAATAATCCAGCAAGTGCAAGAGAATGACAAGATGAACAATGTGAGACTAATAGGCATGAATGAGAATGGAGTCAATAAAAATAATATAAAAAGAATACAGGCAGAAGTAATAGAAGAAAACTTCTCAAATATGAGGAAACAATCTGACATTCAGGTAACCGAAGAACACAGAACGCCAAATAAGTTCAACCCAACTAAAAACAAACTGAGACATATAATAGTCAAGATCCCAGAGATCCAACACAAGAATAATATACTGAAAGCCACAAGAGAAAAGAAGAATATGACATTCAAAAGAATACCCATCAGAATTACGGCCAACTTCTCTTCACAAACCATGAAGGCAAGGAGGGCATGGAGCAGAGTAATTCAAGTCCTCTATGAAAACAAATTCAAGCCCAGACTACCATACCCTGAAGCATTCTCTTTCAAGTTTCATGGAGAAGTGAAATAATTCCATCACAAAGGACAACTAAAGAATTTCATGATGACAAAGCCATCCCTACACAGGGTAGTGAAAGATGATCTAGAGAGAGACCACAATGAGAACAGAAGAAATCACTAAATAGGGCAAACAAACAAAGGAGAAAAGGGAGTAAACAACACCAGGTAAATAACATGTAAATAGAAAGTCAACACATCTCACTTATATCCATCAATGTTAATGGATTCCATTCACCAATTAAGACTGGCACAGTGGATTAAGAAACAAAACCCAACAATATGCTGTATACAAGAAACACACTTAACTCAAAAAGACATTCATAGGCCTAAAGTCAAAGAATGAAAAAAATATTACATGGCTTAGCACCTCAGAAAAAATCAGAGGTAGAAATTCTGTTCTCAGACAGTCTCAACTTCAAACCAAAAAGGATCAAATAAAATAAAGAAGGCCACTATATATTGGTTAGGGGAAAAATTTAAGAGAAAGAGGTAATACTCACAAATATCTATGCAACAAACACAGGAGCAAACAACTATATAAGATAAATTTTGGACATGAAAAGTCTAATATCAAAGACCACAATCTTAACAGGAGACCATAACACCCCCTTATCTCAAAAAGATAGGTCAACAAGACAAAAAATTAGCAAAGAAGTAGTATAACTGAACCAGATCTTGCAGCAAATGGACTAAGGGCACGTATACAGTGTTCCAGCCAACCACAGCTGAATACACATTTTTTTCAGCTGCACATGAGTCATTTTCTAAAATAGACCACATAATAGGCCATAGCTCATGCTTAAGTATATGCAAGAAAAAAAGAAATTATCCCATGCATAATGACCACTTGCAATGAAACTGGAAATATATCACAGAAGAAACCAGGAGATCACCCTAAATACATAGAAATTAAACAACACCTGACTGAGCAATCAATGGGTCACAGACAAAATTAAACAAGAAATTCAACAATATGTACAATTCAATGAAGATTCAACCACAACTTATTGGAGTGTATATAGGATGTAATGAAAGCAGTTCTCAGAGGTAAAATCTTAGCAAAAACTCACACATTAGGAAAATAGAATGGGAACAAATAAACACCCTAATGCTGCACCTCTGCAATGTAGAAAATGAAGAGGAAACCAAACCCAGAGCCCAAAGATGGGAAGAAATCATAAAGATTAGAGCCGAAATTAATTTGCTTCAGATGAAGAAAACAGTTCAAAAAATTAATGAATCAAAAGCTTTGAAAGACTAAATAAAATCAATAAGCTGCCAGGTAACCTCATCAAAAATAGGAAAGAAAAAATTCAAATACAAGCAATAAAGAATGAAAAGGGTATAATCATCACAGACAAAGTAGAAATTCAGAAAATTGTCAATAGCTACTTTAAGAAAATTCATGCTCACAGAATAGAAGACACAGAAGAAATGGACAGATTCCTCGAAAGGTACAAATTACCAAAGCTGAATCAAGAAGATAGAACAACTCTCAATAACCCAATAACAGCCAATGAAATATGAGATGTTAAAAAAAATCCTGCCGACAATGAAAGGTCCAGATCCTGATGGAGTCACAGCTGAATTCTACAAGAATTTTATAGAAGATATAATCCCTACACTCTTCAAACTCTTCAATGATATTGAAAATGAAGCAGTCCTCCTAAAATCTTTCCAGAAGGCAAGTATTATACTGATTCCAAAACCAGACAAAGACACAACTATAAAAGAGAAGTACAGGCCAATCTCCCTCATAAACATAGATGCAACAATCCTCAATAAAATCCTAGCAAATAGAATACAGCAAATGATCAAGAAGATCATACATCATGACTAGGTAAGATTCATCCCAGGGATGTAAGAATGGTCCAATATTCAAAAATTTATTAATGTAATACAATATATTAATAGACTGAAATCTAAAAACCACATGATTATCTCAATTCATGCAGAAAAAGCTTTTGGCAAAGTCCAACACTCATTCTTGTTCAAAGTCCTACAGAAAATTGGGATAAGTGACCTCTACTTCCATATGATAAAAACCATCTATGACAACCCAATGGCTAATATAATTCTAAATGGGGAAAAACTGAAAAGTTTTACTCTTACATCTGGTACAAGACAAGGATGTCATCCATCACCCCTCTTATTCAATATAGTCTTGGAATCATTAGCTACAGCCATTAGACAAGAAGGAGAAATAAAACGAATAAGAATAAGTAAAGAAGAAGTTAAATTATCACTATTTGCAGATGACATTATACTTTACTTGGAAGACCCAAAAAAACTCTACCAAGAAGCTACTAGAATTGATACACAAATTCAGTAGCACAGCAGGAAACAAAGTCAATACTCGAAAGTCAATAGCACTTCTACACAGATAATAAACACACTGAGAGGGAAACTATAGAAACAATACCTTTTACAATAGCACTGCGGAAAATGAAATACCTTGCAATTCACTTAACCAAAGAACTCAAAGATCTTTTCACAGAAAATTACAGTACTTTAAGAAAACAGATCATAGAGGATTTCAGAAAATGGAAAGATATTCCCTGCTCCTAAATAGGAAGAACCAACATTGTGAAGATTTCCATACTCCTAAAATTGTTGTACAGATTTAATGCAATCCCTATCAAACAGCCATCAACATTCCTCCTAGACCTAAAGAAACTGATCCTAAATTTTATTTGGATCCAGAAAATACCTAGAATAGCAGAGGCAATTCTGGCCAACAAAGACGAGGCAGAATGCATTACAATTCCTGGCTTGAAATTATACTGCAAAGCCACTGTGATAAAATCAACATGGTATTGGCAACAAAATAGACCTGAGGATCAATGGAATAGATTAGAAGATGCAGAGGCCTCTATGAATGCACCCAGCCACCTGATCTTTGACAAAGGGACCAAAGACACTTATTGGAAGAAAGATAGCCTCTTTAACAAATGGTGTTGGAAAAACTGGTTTTCTATCTGCTGAAAACCAAAACTTGACCCAGGATTATCAACATGCACTAAGCTAAGTTAAAATAGATTAAAGATCTAAACCTTAAAATAGAAACACTCAATTTTCTCGAAGAGAAACTAGGAGGCACTCTTGAAGACATAGGAGTAGGCAAAGAGTTCATGAACAAACATATATTTACATGGGAAACACTTGAAAGAATTAACAACTGGGATCAACTCTTATTGAGAAGTTTTTGCACGTCAAAAGAAATTATCAACAAAGTGAAAAGACAACCCACAAATTTCAAAAAAATCTTAATTAATAAGCACTCAGAAAAGGTCTGCTCTCTAGAATTTATAAAGAACTAATATACACTAGTGCTCTCAGATTTAAAGACCCAGTCCAGAAATGGCCATCTGAGATGAATACACACTTCTCAGAGGGTGAAAATGAAGAAGTGAACAAAATCCTCCAGAGCACTAGCCATCTGTGAAATGCAAGTTAAAACAACACTGAAATATCATCTCACCCGAGAAAGAATGGCTATCATAAAGAAATCAACCAACAATAAATTTTGGAGAGAATGTGGAGAAAAGGGAATTCTACTCCACTGCTGGTGGGAATGTAGACTGGTGCAATCATTGTGGACATCAGTGTGGAGACTCTTCACAAAACTAGAACCTGAAATCCCATTCAAGTCAGCTATCCCCCACTGGAAATTTTCCCAGAGGAACTGAAAACATCATATCATAGTGATGTATGTGTACCTATGTTTATAGCAGCACCATTTATGATAGCAAAATCTTGGAAACACAGAAGATGTCCGTCACATGAGGAATGGTTGAAAAAGATGTAGTATTTTTATACAATGGAATATTACTCAGCTATAAAGAATGATAAACTTGAAGCATTTATATATAAATGGATGTCACTCGAACACATACTTATAAGTGAAATAAACCCGACCCATATGTGCAAATATTGTATTGTCTTTATAGTATAAGATATCAAAAGAAGAAATACAAATAGAAAGGTATAACAACAACTAAAAGAAATTTAGACAGATAGTTAGGATACACTGAACTGCATATGATGCAGGGTAATAATCAGCTTCTCTTCTGGATGGTTAACAACCTAAGTTTGTAGATCAAAAATTGGAGAAAAGGAAGGGCTGCAAGGTCAGCCAGCATTTTTGCCCTAGCCTTTCAAGTTACGTGAAGAATCATAGGTGACATAGGCGAACCTGCACTGTAACATCATGTAACTCAGTTGTGTCCCAAATTTTCTGATCAAGGAGATTATGGAGCCTCAGAGGAATATGTTCGATTAATCTATAGTGTGCCTAAAGAGAGTCACATGGAGAAAAAACTTTCTCTCTGGCTTTCACATAGAGCAAATTGGTCAAGCAATGGCCGTGACTCATCCACATTCCTGACACTGACAAAGGATCTATGAAGTGAGTTAGAGGATTACAGGATAAATCCTGAGGGGACTTGACTGACCTCATCAGATACAAAAGTTACATTTTTTGTTGTATAGGTCTTGCTTTATCTCGGTCTTAACCATCCAGCAGAAAAGTATAAAAATGAGGTATATAAAATAAGGTCATAATAATATGCTTAGCTGTGAATGCTCTAGTCAACAACTTCATCGGATGACCCACTACTATTGTGGACTGCTGGACTGTGTTGGATTGTTTCACTGAATTCAAGCACCTATAATAATTGAATGACAATAGAATACCCATCTTTGTCAGGACTAAACAAAAAAGGGAGATACAAAGGAAGGACAATTCTGTGTTTGTATATGCAGTACAGTTCAGATAAATATGCAGTGCTTTCACATAATTCTATGAGAAGACATATTTGCACTAATAGTATATGAACAGGATGTCCTGTCTGCTTCTCATACTATGGATAACCACTAGGAAGATAACAATGTAAAAAGTATTAATTATTGAGACTGTACTATAGTTCAGCTTTAAAAAAGTAGATAGGTATACAACTACATATTCTCAATTCAGTGAATAGAGGCATCTGCTCTAGTGATTTTTGTAAATAGAATATCATGTCTGCACCTTGTATAGAAAATAACCATTACGAAAACAAGATGCAATGTATTAATTATTGAATCTGTTCTACTAATTTGATTTGAAACTGTCCCATTGCTATTCGTTCTTCAATAAAATTATGGAAAATTAAAAAAAAAAATTCCCATGCAGGATACAACAGTGTAGATGGGGTTGAGAAGAGGGGAATCCATGCGCATCCGTAATCCCCACAGCTAGAGACAATGCACAGCTCTGCCTTTCCTCTTCAAAAGGTCAAAGTTCACCACACTTCTTCCGTAGCATCACTTTCAATTCTGTCCCAGTTGTAGAAGCATGGTTCAATCAGAACTGTATTTTTTCAGGAGCACCGTGTAAATCAAAGTGTAACTTCTTAGGCTGAAGGATGCTGTGAAAGGTCTGAATCAGCACCCAACCTCTCCTCTTCTTCTAGGACCCCCTGATATCACAGGGTGAGCAGCACAGTTCTTCATCAAAGATCTCAATTTGTTTACATGTAACCAATAACTGCTTTTAAGCATGCACCTCCCAGGACATTCATTCATACTCTATATGCAAGTTCAAAAATGCTTGAATGTATCATATATAGTATTGTATATGAGACACTCAAAAGTGGACATGAAGAGAGGAAAGATGAAAAGTTGAAGTGAAATTTTGTTTTATGTTGCTAAATACTCAAAACTTTATTTGCATAGAATAGTTTTAACAATGCATATTGAGAAAGTTTAAAATGCTCCTTTCTTTTTTTGTAGCTAAAATCACAACATGAGAGCTACCCCTAACAAATACTTAAGTGTGCTGGAAGTATGGTTAACAATAAGCAGAATGTTGTAAAACAGGTATCTAGAACTTTTTTGTATTGACTAACTATAAACTTCACATACTTTGAAGAACAATTCCCCATTTTCACCCCCTGAGATCACCATTGTACACTGATAGCTTTGCTTACTTTAGGTACCATAGGTAAGTACAATCATGCCCATTGTCTCTCTGTGACAGGCCAATTTCTTTTAGTAACATGCCTATTTTAACCCACATTGTAGCAAATGAAAGCATTTCTTTGTATTTATAATTGAGTAATATTCCATTCTATGTTCTACCACAATTTCTTTATCCTTCAGCTGCTTGTGGACATTTATGTCTTTACATTTCCCAACAATAGGAAATAATTTTTCCAATTAATATGAGAGTGTGAAAATACAAACCTCTCTGGAATCTGGAACATCCAGATTCCAGTGCCTTTGGATAAATAGATGTAGGAGTTTTGAGTAACTGTATGTTAAGTATTTTGAAGCATCTGCATTCTGTTTTCCCCATGCCAGCTGTACCATCCCAAAATGCCCAAAATGCATGTGGGTTCCAATTTCATCGTGGCTTCACCAAGATTTACTCTTTTCTGTGAGTAGATACTGCACTGAATTGGATTTGCATTCCCTCATCATTAGTGATATTGAATAGCTTTTTTATAGAGATATTGAGCATTTGTCTGTCTTCTTTAGAGAAAAGTTAAGCCATTTGCATGTGTTTCACTTGGGTTACTGTCTTCACCATCACTCACTTGCTATCAGGCATCACTCACTTGCTAGCAGGGGGACAGCCCATTTGCTGAGGGCACTACGAGTTAGTTAGCATGACACATTGGCTTAGAACTCAGTGCTCTGCTGAGTAGATCTTAACAGCCCTCTTTCCCAGAAGTCTTCAGGAGAGCCCTGGTGTGAGGTGGAGATAATGTGATAAACTAAAGGAGAAAACAAGATGAAAAGGAGGGAGAGATGGAGGAAGCCAGAAAAAAAGGAAGAAAAGAAAAAGGAAGGAAAGAAAGGGAGGGAGGGAGGGAGAGGAGAGAGGAAGGGAAGGACGGAGGGATGGAGGGAGGGAGGGAAGGACATAGTTTTAATTCTCAGCAAATTATACATAAATTAGATAGAAAGATAGGTAGATGACAGATAGATAGATAGATAGATAGATAGATAGATAGATAGATAGATAGATAGGTGCAATTTTATGATTTTTAGGTATTGTCCCCATATTCTGCTAAATTCATTTTATTAGTACATGTTTCTAGAACATAAGTTGCACTCATTATGTAATTAGTAAATGTAGATAGTCTATCTTAATTCTTTTTATAATTATCTTCCATTCCCACCAGTAATTGAATTAATTTTATTTAATATATGGTAGAATTAATGAGTTTGAAACCACCTAGGATTTTTTGTTGGATAGTTGGTTATTGTTTAACCTGCTTTAGTTCTAGGTTTGTTCAGACTGAGTCTCACTAGATTGTGTGCTTCCAGAAACACACCTGAAGGGCTGGGAAGAGAGCTCAGTGGCTTGAGTACCTGCCTGGCAAGTATGAGGTCCTGACTATGATACCCAGCACACACACACACAAAAAAAGGAACTCATTTGTTTTTTTAAACTATCCAGTTTTATGACATATAATTGTTCACAGTAGTCTTTCCCCATTTTTTTAATATTAGTAGAGACATGTGTATACATTTTCTTTTATTTATTTTTATGAGTCTTCTTTCTTTTGTTTCATTAAAGTTTATAATTTTTTTAAACTTTTCAAAGAACCAACTCTTCATGTCGTTGGAGTTTTTATATTGGTACTCTACTTCACTTGTTTCAGCTGATCCATACTGTTTCTCTCCTGGTATCTTCATTTGGTTATCACTATACTTAATTTGTTCTTTGCAGCTCCTTGAGGCATAGTTTCTTTATGTAAGATTATTCTTCCTTTTGATGTCAGCATTTCTTGCTATAATCTTCACTCATACTACAGATTTGACTGCATCCTGTAAGGTTTGCTATATTGGTTTTGTAGTTGCTTTGTCTAAAAATATTGTGACGATTTGGAAAATAGACCATTAGAAATTATTCATTCAGAGGAATAAAAAGAGTAAGAGAACTAAAAACAATGAAAAAGTCTGAAAGACTTGGAGTATCACCTACATCAACATAAAGAAGAGTATCACTTAATGACAAAAAGCTGATATACCAGAAATTTTATAAAAATTTTATAAAATTAAAAATGCAGCAGCCTGTAACATTAGAGCACTTAAACATATAGAGCAAACATTGACAAAACAGAATAACAAAAAAAGTTAGTTGGAAATATCAGAACCTATTTTAAACCATGGGTAGAAATCCAGACAAAGGGAATGTAGACAAAGAGTTGAGCAACACTATGAATAGTCTACCCAACCCTAGAATGCAGTCTTTTTAAGTGTGTACAGCACCTTCTTTTGATAGATCACATGTACAGAATATGTGCTAGGTCATAAATACATACAAGAAATGTAAGAAGTTTGAAAGTATACCAAATATATTCTGATCACAACAAAATGAAACTAAAAGGAAATTAACAAAAACAAAATTTGGAAGTTCACAAATTGTAGAAATCAAATACAATTCTATAAACCAGAGAAGGATTCTTTTCCCCAAAGCCTGGCCAGCATTTGCTTTTTTTTTTCATTTTGTTTTGTTTTTGGCAGAACCAAGGATTGAACCAAGGCCCTTGAGCTTGCCAGGAAAGAGCTTATTCCACAGAGCCAACTCCTCAGGCCACTTACCAGCATTTGTTATTGGTTGATTTATTGATGATAGCCATTGTTTCTGGAGTGAGAAGGAATCTCAATGTTAATTTGCATTTCACAAATGACCAGTGATGCTGAAATTATTTTCGTATTTATTTCTGTTTGTGCTTCTTCATTAGGAAGTTTCTATTGTGACTATTTTTGGCTTGGGTCTTTAAATTTGGAGTATATGACTTAAATTCTTTATGTACTATAATCATTAATCCTTTGAGGAGAATCTGGCAAAAAAAAAAAAATTCCCATTCTGTGAGTTTTTTCACACTCTTGGTGATTTGTTTTGCTATGCAAAAGCTTTTCAATTTGCTGTAATCTCAGTTGTTGACTTTTTGCAGTATTTCCTGGGCTATTGGGTTTTGTTTATGTCTTTGCCTATTCCCATGTAGTCTACAGATTTACCTATTCTATCTTCTAACTAACAGATTAAGTGTTTTTAATATTTAAACGTTTGCCTCATTTTAATTTTAGTTCAGCATATGCTGAGAGATGTGGGTCTAGGTTCAGTCTTCAATATTTTGAAAGCCAATTTTTCCACCATTATTTTTAAGTTTAATTTTAACATTTTTATGTATTTAATATAGGGTCTCACTACATAGGTTGGACTCCTAGTGATCCTCCTGTTTTCAGCCTCCCAAGCAACAGGATTACAGGTATGTGCCACCACGCTTAGTCTCAATCACCAGCATGCACCAGGGACGTGACTACCACAGAATGTCGAGGATGGAACCCAGTGTGCCTAAGCGGGCACTTTGATCTGCTGAGCTATCTGGCCAGCCCACCATTTTTGACCAGCTGAAGGCGTTTGCCTCCTCTCTCAAAGACAAGGTAGATGGGTGTCCTTGGAGTTGTTTCTGAATCTTTTCTACTCTGTTCCACTGATCCTTGAGTGTTTTTATTTGTTTGTTTGTTTGGTTGGTTGGTCGTTGTTGTTGTGTTTGCCATTACCACTGTTTTCAATCACTGTAGCTTTAAAAAAAATTTTGTATTTGGTACAGAGTCTTACTACACAACTCAGACTCATAGTGACCCTCCTGTGTCAGCCTCCCCAACTCTGGGATTATAGGCATGCACCTCCACATCCAGCCTTCCTGGCCTTCTGGGTATACTCAGGTTGGGGCTGGCACCCCATATGGTACCAAGGATCAAACCCAGGACCTTGTGCTTGTCTAGGCAGGCACTTAGATCACTAAGCTCTCTCTGTGGTCCCAATCACTGTAGCTTTGTAGTATACTTCAAATCAGGGGTTGTGATGTTCGCTCCCTCGGTTCTTGCTGCCAAGAATTTTACATTTTTCAAAGGACTATGGTATTTATTATTTTCTGTGATTCTCACAGTCTGTAATCAGGACAAGTGCTTTTCTAATCACTCTTATTTTACAAATGAACACACTAAAGCTCAGAAAAGTTAAATAGTTTATGTGGCCTCTAAATCTTCTGACTCAAAGTACTTCTGTTATCACAGTTGCTGCCAAAAACTGTATGCTTTATGCTCTTCAAGTGTTTCTGAACAACAATTAGCCAAGAAAATCCAGTAATTGCCTCCAGCCCCAAAATCTTCCTATTAAATTCATCTACCTCAGTAACAGAAATTCTCTTGCATGTATGTTGAATTTACTTTTTAAACAGTTTCCACTCAGCAATGACCTTCACCCAGAACTGGAGGGAAAGCATTCACAACAGTAGCTCAGACTGCAGGACCAGAAATCTGCCTTCCAACCCTCCACTGGAAATTTTTAATTTGCGTTAGATAATTTACATATATCCATCTTCAGTGTTTTGTGTTTGGAGACTTATTTTGTTATTTTAATTGGACTATTTTCCCTCTTTGTGTTTGCTGTCACTTTGTATTGGGATCTGTACATTCGATAAAAATATTCATCTCACCCAGTTCTTCAGGATTGACTTTGTACAGGAAATGATCTTCAATGTTCAATCAAGAAACATATTCAAGCCGGGTGTGGTGGCGCATGCCTGTAATCCCAGCACTTGGGAGGCTGAGGCAGGAGGATTGTTGTGAGTTCAAGACCAGCCTGAGCTACAAAGTGAGCTTAAGGCCCGCCTGAACTGCATAGTGAGACCCTGTCTCAAAAAAGACAAAAAGAAACATATTCAAGAATCTGGAGGGAACCTCTCATAGTTTTCTGTGTATCTCCTCAGAAATTGTGAGTGTAAGGCCTAATTACAGGGATGTGCTCTCAACCTAGGAGATAATCACTTTTCTCCATTCCTGTCATTTAGCCTTGCCAAAGATGTTGCAATGTAGAAGCGCATCACAAAGCTCTTTTAAAAAAATCCCAGCAATCACATTAATCTGAAATTGCCTATATCATGTTAGTGCTATGAAACTGGGAAGAGAGAAAGCAGTTGCTTGCTCAGTGTTTTAGATTGAATGTGTTCCACAGAAGACCACTGTACTCAGCGTGGGCCTCTTAGAAGATGACTAGATTGCAACAATGCTACTTTACTGAATGTGCTGGCAGGATTCTGGCATACTTAGAGGAAGAATGTCACTCTTTGGCATCCTCTCTTCTTTCCCTCTGGCTCCTACTCTTTCTATTTACTAGTTGCCATTAGGTAAGCAGCTTCCCTTGTACCATACCTCTCCACCATGACATTTCTTACAGCCAGATGATCATGACATGAAACCTTCTAAATAACCAAAACTAAACCACATCACCATTAAGTTGTGCATTTAAGGTATTTTATGCCAACCTCAGAAGGTACCTAGCATGTGTAGCTTTCCAAAACACTGGTATATTTGATGCAGTCTGTACCATCTCTCTGAAGAAGGGGCCACCAAGGTATGTTCATTTCTGTCTGCTGAGCCATGGACTATCTGGGGAACCCTAATAATACCGAGTCCTTTGATTCTCTGTGGGTCTCAAGCTGAGTGTGCTTCCTCAGGGAGAAGCCAAATACAAGGATTGAGTCCCAAGCCTGTGTCACTGTGCTAAGGGCAGAGCGTGTGGTGAGAGGACTATGAATTCTCCCACTGGTTTCCACGTGGCCAATCTGTGGATTAGACCAATCATAGAACCCTCTGAGTGGGTTTCAGGATTTCCTTAAAAAATTGAACTGTGAATTGCTAAATCTGTCTTTCTGCATTCATTATTCTATTGACATCACTTTCAATCTAATTCATTTTTTAAATCGAATTAGCAACAACTAGGTCATATTTTTTCTTTATTTTTTAAATTTCATTTGTAGTTCATATCTGGTTTCAGAGTGTTATAGTTTTATGAAAGATCTTTCAAAGCTTGAAATAGAAGTATATTTTTGTCTGTATTTACTAGTTTCTAATTTCCCTTAATGAATTGTACAAAATTTTTATTGTGCTTTTATTTTTTTGTTTGTTTTGTTTTGTTTTGACAGGGTCTCACTATGCAGCCCACATTCACAGTGATCCTCCTGCTTTCTGCCTCCCTAGGGCTGGGATTACAGGCACGCGCCACCATGCCCGGACTCCATCACCGGCTCAGCACACCCGAAGGCGAGGCCAGCATGCAGAACCAGGAATTGAACCCTGACCGCTGCGCTTACCTAAGCAAGCGCTTAGTCTGCTGAGCTATGCTGCCAGCCCTTTTATTGTGCTTTATTTTACACATTTCATAGTATTAGTTCTTTCTATAAACTCATTAGATTTTTATGCTTTGAAAATGGGTTCAAAGATTACAAAAATGTTTTAATTCACAGACTTTCAGGGTAAATTCAAAAGTTATTTCCGTGTATTAGATATATAAATTTATATGTATAAGTGACAGATGTACTTCATTCAGCAAAGTCCTATATATAACATTTTAAAATTTCCAAAATCATTTTCAAAATTGTCATGCCATAGAATGTTTCAAAATGTATTTTTATTCACTGATTAATTTAGAAATATAAGCTACAATATTAGCTAAAGTTACAATGTCATTCAACTAGATAGAAAAATTCTTGTGTCAGGGAGAATGAGATATTTTCCCAAAAGATATACATTTCATTTTTTGTTAATAAGAACAGAGGGTGATTCTGAATACTTATTACAAAGAGGGTGCCAGACTTAACCCATAGTAACACATTGATAAATCTTTTTTACATTTTACACTTTGATTTGGTCAATTGATAAGATCATACTAGGCAGGTATGTTACATAGGTTTCCTTAAGATATTAACACTTTATTTTCTTTTTGTTTCAAACTTAGTTTATATTTTCCCTCTGGTAGATGCTGTCACTACAAAATTTTTGTTATGCTTGAAATGAAGTGTTAACCACCACCTCTCCCTTTCACAAAGAGTAGAAAACAATTTGTTTTAAAAAGAAAAATGGAGGCTATAAGGTAACACATACATTTCTAACTTTGTAAAAAGGAAATTTGACAGTAAAGGTAAAACGCACAGATTTAGAAAACCAGGTATTCAAAGAAGACCTAAAAATTTCAGTTCCTTATTTTCCTTCTGTTGAATTATAGCTACAACAAATGCATTTTTAAAGTGTTTATTAAAGAAAAGAAAGCAAAAAGCATCAGTAAGGCAAATGCCCCGAGGGACTAGAAGAGAAACAATTTCGAATGCTGCTTAGGTGTTTGGGGTATTTGCTCCAAGCATAAAACTTTTTTTTTCCCTTAGAAATACTAAATAAATAAATAAAGGATGACTGATTTAAAATATAAAACCTCAGCTAGCTAACTGAACCTTAACCCTGAAGTCAGGCTGTAAACACTTTGAATTTTTTCCATGTTCACAGCAATTTCACCAGCATAACAGGAGCACAGGCATCTGGTTTTAACACCTGCAATTATTGTAATATTCATAATAATTTTCTGTATTTTTGTTAATCATTAAAACTAACAAGTAATTATTCTATGGTGATTTATCAAATTTTGTTTGTTCTTCATGAAATCTGACATAAAACACTGATCCAGTAAACCAAATCTCAGAGAAAAATGATTGCCTTTTTTCTTCTACACATATTTCGGTTGGTCAACATATTGGAATGTATAATTTCAAAATAATCAAGCCGCTGTAGATAAAATGGATTGCTATGAAGCTTCTGTTACTGCAGCTTAGTACAAAAGTAAGGAGGGATTTCTTTTTAGACTGATTCAAGCAGAAATCAATAATGAGAAAGTCTATAAGAGAAAAATATTACAGTGATGCCACTGTCTGAATAAGATCAAGAAGAAATAACAAAGAAATAACTAAGATAGATAAGGAAGACATAATAGTGGTATTTATAATACCCTATCGTACAAAAATGCAAGAAAGATAATTAAATGGCAAATTTTCAAAAGCTGAAAGCTTAAATAGCAGCCATGAATGCTTCCAAATTAAGTATCTAGAAAGCTGGAAATTCTAGTTTTCTAAGCTGCTAAACAAAGAAACTCTAAAAGCAAGCTGTTCTTGGTGAGTACATTAAAATGAAGATGAGATCAACTAAATATTTTGAGGGAGATATAACAGGCTAGCCATTGTCTAGAAAGGTGCCAAATGGAGTGGTTATAGAAACAATAGTGAAACGTTTTGACTTTCACATGAAGCGCTCCATCGTCCAGGGAGCAGCTCAGAACAACCAACGATATTCAAGGGAAAAAAGAATCAACTCATCTCACAAAAGCATTCAGAGTCACACAGTATTTTCTTCTGTGTCTAACAAATGATCTAAGGCTTTCTTTGGGGTACAAAAGAAAGCACTACAATAAGTACATTTCATAATAACATTTTCATAAAACTCATGTAGAATGTATTAGAGCTTCCGGGAAATCACACAAATGTAAACTGGAGAGCTTTTAAATGTTCCTCAGAGTCATGGATGGAAGGCAAAACATTTCATGCAAAGTATTGTTTTCTTTTGTTTCAGCTCCAAGTTGACTATTTTTCTCTAGGCAAGAACTTCACTAAGAGAAATTGTATTATTGGAAACATCAAAAATCAACACAAAGTATACAAAATTGTCTCTTATAGCAAAAAAACAAAAAAAAAATTTTACCTTGTGTGACGATTTACATGCACTTCACATGCCCACTGGAACTCTGAGGAATGTGTTTCTCTCTCAGTATAAAAGTCTCATTCCTTGAGAAAGGTAGTGAAGGAGGTAAGAAGACAGTGTATCCAGAAGGATGGTGAAACTTGCCACCATGTTCTGAAAACACTCCTGAGGTCCCAGTGCCAACCCTTGGCACCTCAAGGCAAATGAAAGGCCACAACCTGGGCTGTTTTTTGTCACAATGTAGGTCAAAGTGTCTCGGTCATGGGGGCTCCATCAACACACAGGTGCAGAAGTGTAGCACGCGGCTGAGAGAATCCTGAGAGTCACTCTGCTGCCCCCATACAGCCACCATGGTGGCCTTTCTCTGTGCCTCACAACTCCAGAGTCCTGGCAGAGTGCCCTGGTGACACCCACGCTGCTAAGGCCATAATATGCCACCCTATCTGACTTTCTCTTCACGGCTTCCTTTCAGGACAACTCTTAGTCTTTGCTCATCGGTGGCTGCATCCTAGGAGGTGACACAAAGGCAGCAAAGCTCTTCCGAAGTGAAAATGTCAACTTCATTGGGGACAATATGAGGCTCCCCGAGTATAGTGAAGGGCTGAAGAGGTCCAGCTGCATTATCATGAAGGCTGCAGAGAGGAACTACAAGAGATACGCTGGAAAATAGAAATATACCTTCCTAGAGGCATTTGGTCATCTTGTTTTGTTTTGTTGACACAGGTTCTCATCCTTTAGTTCAGACTGACCTTGAACCCCCTACGTAGCCCAGTCTGGCCTCAAGCTTGGAGCATTCTCCCTGCCCTAGCTTCCCAAGTACAGGTATGCGTCTCCTTGCTTGGCCTTCTCCACATTCTGATGGCTTTGAATCAGACGATATTCCCTGACAGTACTGCTGCCAGCACCGGGCACATACCGGATATGACTACCAAGGCTCTCCAGCCTTCCAAAGCACCCCCTTGCTACCATCTCCGATGGGGAAAGTTGAACTGAGCACTTAAATTTTCTGTGGTACAACCCTTCAGAGACTAGGCAGCAACTCACAATAGGCTGATGGATTTCAGGGATTCACAGCTTGAAAATCACCCAAACTGTTTGTTTGTTTGTTCATTTGTTTGTTTGCTTGAGGCAAGGTCTTGCTATGTCATTCAGGCTGGCCTCAAACTATCTCTATAAACAAGTGTGGCTTGTTCCCTTGACTGAGGGATCAGACTGTGAGTACTATATCCTTGATTCCTGGAGCTAACAAATACAAGACAGTGCTAGCAGCAACCAATTGTTTTAGGGTCAGCTATACTTTCCAGTCCTCCTCCTCAGAAGTATATAAAGGTATGAGCAGATTCCATGGCAAATATGAAGAGTTTAGTAGAAACTGGCAGAAGGAAGCATTTAAGAGATCAATATGAACATTTTCATAAAGTACTTAAAAATGTAAGTTAAAAACTACTAGAAAAATACATAACTTACTCCAGAAAAATGTAAGAGAAGAAATAAGCTGTACCAGTGGAGAATATTTTCTTGAGAAAAAACAGGAAGGGAAGGGTAGGAAAGGGAAGAAAACCATTAGGCATGGATAGGATGAATTTATAGCAAGAAGCAAATCTAATGACACTCTGCAAGTGAAATTCTTTCCAATTTTATATACCTTATATCACAAAATTTTAAAAATGAAAATTTACATTCTTACCATTAATGGACCATTTGAATAAGTGCGGTATAAGAAAGATGTATTTTCAACAAAAATAGTAAACAAATTTTAGTAAATTGAAGTAGGAAAAGCATGAAAATAATAAATTATATGTTGTAATCAAGTAGAGTTTAATTACAACGTACTTTGAGCAAGTTTAACAACAGCTGTAATTGGTATCTAATAACAGAAAGGGACAGATCAACAGTACAAAAGCACTTAGTAGAGAACAAGAGCTTTCCATTGTTGTATAATTCCTTAAGACCTAGTAACAGAACTTTAATCACATAGGTCATCTTTCAATAACATTGAAAATACTCACTAAAATCAGGAAAAAAAGATACTGCAACACTGTGTTGGAAGTTCTCATCAGATGAGATATAAGAAAAGAAGATAAAAAGTGATAAACATGTCATGATTTGTACATGATATAAACATTGACATGGGAAATCTATTTTTATTTAGTAACTAAAAGCATTAAGGCAAATGATAGGATATATTCAGAAATCTGAAGATGGCCTTTACATGGAAAATTGCAAAGCTGTAGTAAAATATGTTCAGAATGTATGAACAGAAAGGAAGAAAATGGTCATCAATGAGAAGACTCAATATCACTCAGAATTCTACTCATACTAATTTATGGAGTCAATATTATTCCTAGGAAAATCCCAAAGGCCTTTATGCAAACTGACATGATTATTGTAAATTCATATAGGAAACCATAGCCTGGGTATAGATAAGACACTTCTTAAAAAAGAAAAAAAAAAAAAAAAAAGCTTATGCAATCTATAGTAAGAAAATAGTGAGATTCAAAAGTGCACTGATTTAACAAAGAAATTAAGGCCCATAAATAAGCCACATCTAAGTGGAAACTGCACATAACAGTGAAGGCATAGACTAGCTAAAAGAGAAGCTGAATCACTGAATACATAAATGAAACAAAATAGAATTGAACCCTATTATAAAATCCACAAATATTTTCCAATTGAATGACTAACTAAATGAAAAAGACCAAACTTTAAGCTTTTACTAGGAAGTCAAGTACAGTAACTTTGTTATTTCAGGGTGGTAAATATTTTTCTGAATAGGAAAGAAAAACTTCTAAGTATAAAGGAAGAACTGGTCAGGCTAGAATTTTAGTTTCCACAAAAGTTCCCAAAAAGTGAAAATACATACCACTGCCTGAGAGAATAGACTCACGATATACTCACAATGAATTTGAAAAATGTATTTTTTATCTAACAAAATACGTGTATATTATAATTAAAGAAATCCATCAAATCAATGTGAAACAGACACATAGCTCAAAAAATAAAAAGAAAGCACATAATCCAATAAACAATAAAAAGTAATCAACATGGAGAGAGATGATTTAAAGTATCTTTTTACTCATGAGCCTAGGAACTTAACAACAAAAGGTGATTTGGAGAGTGTGCTCAACAAGTGGAACCTTGAAAATATGGGATGGTGGTGTATAAATGAATACACCCTTATTCTGAAGATAATTTGGTATTGCCTTCTAAACCAAAAACATGAATAACCAAGAATGAGCTATTTTATTCATAAGAGGGGGAATATATATATATATATATATATATATATATATATATATATATATGAAATGTGTAAGAAATGCACCATTGTTGGCAACAGCAAGAACAAATTTTAAAAAATCTAACAATAAAATAAACTATAAGATAACCATATAATCAAGTAATTAAAAAATGAATGAATATATTGTACTCTTAGTGTTATATTTCATAAGCTGTGTGCAGATTCATGTTTTCACTATATTTCATATTTTAAAAATAATGCATACATTATTTTATACATAAAATATATCATAAAATAATTAATGAAATAAACCCAACATTTAACTGAAAGAATCCCTCAAGAGTGTGCCAGAGAACTCAACAGGCAAAAGTGTATGCTTAGGCAGGTGCAGGGACTGGAGTGTGTTGAAAAGGCGATTGAGACTGGGCATGGTGGCACCTGCCTGTGATCCCAGCACTTGAGAGACTGAAAACAGGAGGCTCACTACAAGTCCAGTGTGTGCAGTGATACCCTGTAGACCCTGTACTAAATACATAGAAAAAGAACCCCTTAAAACAAACTTAGTCAGATTTTTTCCTAATGTTTCACTGAAATTCTCACAAATGTGATCATATATTGAAAAATCCTAAAGGCTTAATTAATTTGACTGAATATTTAATGCAGATATGGAAAACTGAGCTAATTTGGGAACTGTGTGAAGGATCACTACAGAAATCCTAATCTGGATATGAAAGGCCAGAGCAAATCAGAGAAAGCATCTCTCTGTAAGCAACATCAAGAGCCAAACAGTCTGGCAAGAATCTGAACTCATTCAGTGGATAGGCAGCGTCTTCAACTCCCTTTATTAAACACACTGGCAAATGCCTGGGTGCCCACAGCACAGCGAAAGGTGAGCACGCGTAACTCACAGAGTTCTACAAAATGCTACCTGGGGCTTGATGATGCTGGTCCCCAAGTGTACTACACAGCCTTCCACTGCCTGTGCTCCACTCTTCATTTGCTGTCTTTTCCATGAAATTAAGCTCTGGCTTGCAGTAGTGTTGAACAAATGAAAGTCGAAGAGCAGGAGCACGACCTTCAGGTCATCGCCACGAGCCTGCACAGTCGTGTGAGGGCTGCGTCTTTGCTCTACCTACATCTTTGTTCTTATGAAACTTTTCCCAGATTAGTCTGAGTGTTTCACCTATTCCTTATTATTTCAACAGGTTTACCCTTTCAAAAATCATTTATTTATTTATTTATTTCTCACTTATTGGGTACAGGGTCTCCCTATGCAGCTTGGACTCATAGTGATCCTCCTGTCTCAGCCTCCCCAGTGCTGGAATTACAGGCATGCGCCACCATGCTGAGATTCAGTGGCCTACACAGCAGTTCCAGAGCCAGCACAGCATGTGGTACCAGGGATTGAACACAGGTCCTTGCCCTTGCCAGGCAGGTGCATAGACCTCTTAGCTATCTCCCCATCCCTGAACAGATTTACTCTTAATGAACTTGTTACTGTGATTCTATAAGTAAAACAAGCACTAGCTAAAATGTGAATTTAAAAAGAAAAAAAAAATAAGAGAGAAGAATGCTTTGAACATCAAAGTGAATCCTTTGTGAAACTTCAATAAAGATAGATCTATTTAAGAAAAGCACTGTCAAATTATTTATAGATACAAAACCCAAAACTCTTCAGCAATATAGTAATAAACATGTTGGAGAATCTGACCCTTAAATTGCTTTCCCACATGTTTAGGTTTGAAAGCTCCAATTTAAAAATGCCATAGTCTCATAAAGGAATTACTTTAAAATACTAATCTTACCCTTCATAAGTAATTCATGCAAACTCCTTATAGTGTGAATCGCATTTTGCTATAAATATGCTTTCATTTTTATCTATTGTCCACTACAGCTTAATACCCTGGTGACTGCACTAAACTCTATGTGAACTGAAAAAAGATGTAGATATCTGTTTATTTATTTATTTACTTATTTTTGCGGTACCAAGGATTGAACTGAAGATATCTGTTTATATGCCTAGCATGCTACATTATGCCTGCCACACAGTGAATGTCTGATGAGTATATACACAAATATATATTGCATTTAATTCCTAAAATGATGGATGGAAGACCCACTTAACAAATATCAGAAACAACACCTCAAGTTACTACCAAACCACGATGGAGTTCTTGAACAGCACTTCTCTCCAGAATCCCACACTGGCGGGATCTACTCCTTGTTCTGGAGAATGGGGACTCAACTGATTTACCTGAGCGAGCACGCAGACTGTCTCTTGCCATAAACTCTAACTGGGCAGTCAATAGCACAGCCATGAGAAGGATACAGAACAACAGACCCATGAGCAAGAAGTGGCTTGGAGGTGGAGTGGGACTGGAGCGCAGCTCACAAAGACAAGGCATGAGGAGTCATTCAGCAAGTCCTCAGAAAGTATTTAACCTAAATTCATGGACAGAGTCTAGGCATGAAGCTAAAATTGGGAGCCTCTTACCATCATTTAGTGATTAGACATCTCAGGTAACTGATCTTAAAAAAACCCTGACCACCCATAAAGAATGCTTTATTTTTTTAAATAATTTTATTGAGCAACAGATAGCAATGAGTTTCAAAATCAATTAGTAGGACAGTTTCAATAATTGATAAATTACATATTGTTGGCTTAGCGGTTATTCATTGTGCAAGATGTAGACAAGATATCCTGGCCAGGAACACTATTAGAACCAATCTTTCTATTTATGTTTGTTTTAAAAAAAAGGATGATAAATGAAAACAAGAGACAAGAAAGAATGCTTTAAGGAGAGAAGGGAGAAACAGTACAGCAAGAAGCACAAAAAGACCTACTACTGAAATGCAATCCTTTATTATAGTCAACAGCTCTAGGAAGGCGTGGGCCTCTAGCCACATTATGAAGGCTATAGAAGAGGACGCAACCTAGTGATGTATGAGCGTGCACACACACACACACACACACACACACACACATATGCATGTGCACACAGAGTTATCAGAAGAAGTGAGACACTTATATGGAAAAAAAATTATGACTTTCTAATTTGCTTAGCACTGACCTTTACAGCATCTCTTTCCTTGGCTGTCTCTTGGACCTAAGTATATAATGCCAAACGTTTCTTAGAAAAATATCAAAATTAGTGATTTGTTTCTAGGTTATGAATTTTTAGGGCGTAATGAAGTGCAAAATATGTGCTGGCAGCACCCATTTCCCCCACTGGATTCCTGGAAATTGTGTCATGAAGTAGAAAACCACAAAGTAAACTGTTTTCACTCATGAAGGATATTACGACTCCGAACTGAATTCTGATCCAAAAGCTTAGCACTAAAATATCCTTCAAAAATAACAACTGAAAGGTAAAGCAATACAACTAAAACTGTAAGATTAAATTTTCAATTTAATCTACACAAGATAGTATTGAGAGATATTTAAAATATTATTTCTAAAATATTCTATGAGGTATATAAAGTCATCTGTCATGTCACTTTTCTCACCATAAAGGTAGCTTAAAACTATGGCTACCACCAGGTCACCACTCCTCCTACTGCTTACAAAATGCTGACGCTACCACACAGTGCCATTTAATCAACCCAAAACATTGAGAACTTGGAAGGGCTTTGAGAGAATTTTCTTTTAGTCAAAGGAGTTTGAGTTTGTAGCTTCTTCGGATAATGATTCAAGAAGAAAAACAGGTAGTCAAGCACAATAGAGTTTAAGACACTAAAAGTGATAGCAATTATTTCACTAAACCACTTAAAAAAAAAAAAAAAAAAAAAACACTTGAATAGCAAAGCCTGAGGTACCATTATTTTCTTTCATACTTGTCCTAAACAAAAACAACAAAATGAATTTTATCAAATAATAGATACCACAACACGTTAAAAGAATATATTCAAGGGCCAGCAAGATGGCCCAATGAGAAAGCTCAGTAGACTAAGTGCTTGCCTAGCTAAGCACAGGGCCTGGGTTTGATCCTCAGCACCACGTGCCACACCAACCTGCACTCCCAATGTGCTGGAGCCAGCCACCGAGACTGGGAGTGGTCGCACACCTGTAATCTAAGTGCTGAGGAGGCTAAAAACAGGAACATCACTATGAATCTCAGTTGTGTAGTGAGACTCTCTAACAATTGCATTAAAAATATACTTAAGATAACAATATATAGTGCTTCTTGGAATTAAGTTTATTTGATGCAAATGCTCAGTATGATATGAAATATTAGATGTTTATATAAAGTACAATTATAAAAGTAATGTTCATAATGTAGTGAAATAAAATCATACAAACATATATATACATATACATATATAATATATATTCACAAATATATCCCTACAAAACATCTATGTAAAAATATAAACAGATATCACTATGTAATGGTATGTTTAATACTGTAAATACCAATAGTTTCCCATATCATATATTACATACAGCAATATTGTGAGTTTATAGGTGTTTCTTATTATTTTCTTATAATATTGTAGGAGAACAACAGAAACAATAACCTGTGACCAAATCTGGACATCAAAGGTTTTGACTTTTCAAAACAGTCTGGCAGTGGCTGTAGTATCAGTTGTTCCTGTGCGTGACCAGCTTGCGTCTGGACAATGGATATAACTTGAAGCATCAGAAGCAGGGATACTAGTCAAACAACAATGAACGATGGGGCATCAAATTAAAGAGGTAAAATAAATATTGTGCTTGTTAAAGATAACCTAAATTGTGATAGCGTTGCTAATAGAGCCAAATAAAGTAGAACAGTTCTCAAAAATTGTACTCATAAAATAAGATGACTCCTAAAATCCAAGGAAAAGTGAGAAAAATGTCTGTCCTATAAAGAAAGTTATTAAAGTGCTAGCAATGGTTAAAATCAATACAGTTGTTACGCATATATCAGATGGTGTCAATCACTAAAAACACTATTATTTTTTCCCAACCAACCACGTTTCTATAGCAACAGTGTACAGCGTCTCGCTATGCAGTTCAGATTCACAGTGATCCTCTTGTCTGAGCCTCCCCAGCACTGGGACCCTGGGCGTGTACCACCACGCCAGGTTTCCAGACCAGCACAGGGAGGGGTTCTGGAACCAGCATGGCATGTGGTACCAGGGATCGGACTCAGGTCCTTGTGCTTGCCAGGCAGGCCTTTAAATGGCAGAGGTATCTCCTCAGCCCCACAGCTGATGCTACTGACAGGAGTGACTAAAAAAGAAAGGAGATTAATTTTGACGTATGCAGCTCACATAAATTAAAATATTAGCACTCTTGTAAAACGAAAAATGATGTATTATTGCATGCTTTTAAAATTATAATTTCTTTGCTAGATCTACTAATTAATAATGAACTACTGTTTTCATCTTCTTTTGTGTCACTGAACTCAATCTTATAGTGTTCTTAGTATTAGAAACAAAATTTTATCATTAAAATGGATTTACAGTTTAAATAGCAATATAATCAAATTCATACAATCTTTTATATTAGAAAACTGTCAGATTAAATTTTGGATTAGTATATAAACTAATGAAAATTAGTATAATTACTCTATGTAAAAAAGTAGAAATCATTAGACATATAGAATAGGATGTCTGTTGCTTGGATTCAGCCTCGGTGTTGAATATCCAGTGATTGTTTCAGTTCCTGTGTCGCTTGGCTAGACTCACAAAGAAACACTGGAGGCAGATTCTTTCATAGGCAGTGAAGATATGCACAACTGGATGACCTTAGCACAGGAACTAGTACCAAAATACACCAATCATGACTTGATAATATAATATATAATTGCATAAACATGTACATAGTAGCTATAGAAATGTGCTTGCTCGGGATAAATAATATTATCCTTAATGACTGACATCGCCCAATATTTGCAACTGAAATAGCACACAACAGAGCTGGGTGGCAGTTCTTCCAGACAAGTGATGATTGTGTTTTCCTAGTTAATATATTCAATACTTGACACTTGGGATTTTGCTTAGTTTAATTAGTTTTGATTTTGGTTTTATTTTATCTTCTTTACCATTTAGATCCCATTTTTGCTTATCATATTTAAGAGTAGAAATTGGGGCCCTCTTGATGAGCTTTCCATTTCAAAGTATTATATAACTCTGAAGAGTCTCTCCACCTTGTGAAACTGTCACTTTCAGATGGCCCAGGGGCATTTATGCACACACTACTGCTTTCAGCAAGCCTTATATTTCAGAGCTATCTTGGAATTCCTGTTGTGCAGGGAGTGGGATCTAGCATAAAGAAGAATTCTGCTCAGGGTGGGGCTGAGTCCATGCTCTCATTCCACCAACACGGGTCCACCAACCCGAGTCCTCCAGCGTGAGTCCATCAGTGCGAGTCTTTAACCCATGAAAATGGGAATGTCTTGGTAGGCAGTTGTGCACTGCTTGTACTTTAAGAAAATATCAGCAATCCTGCTAAATGTAAAAAGTAAAAAAAAAAAATAGAACTTTTATAATACACATGAAGAATACATATGCATGGTATTTTTTTTTACTCTTGTGGTCAGTTCAGCCAATTCTTACGAGCACTAATAATTTCTGAGAATTGGAAATAGAGTATTCACAGGGCAGTGAAGAAAGAAAAATGGTAATTAACTTTGATATATCCACCATCTAAAGAAAACAATTTGAAGAATAACTAATTGTAACCTATTATGAAGTCATTATATATATGTAAAGCATGATTTGTAAGGTCATGCAAATTGTAATAAAACTCAGCATCATGGCCATATGTACATAAATTGAGAAAGGTCCCTAAAGAGAAACCTGCTATTGAAATATAAAGTAACTTTAAATATTTACCCTAGTAACGCCTAATGTTTTCCTGAAAGCTAGGAATCATTTTATATAAAGCATTCTATTTTTAAATAGCATTCTATAACTGTAAAGAGCCTTCTCCAAATCTGATTCTTAGTATCAGTAAAGGAGCCTGAGTGCTTTGCATTCGTTTCTTGAACTCTTCTTCTTACAATAAATTTAATTCTCACAACAACCTTGTGGGAAAGCTTTGTGGAGTGACACCTGCTCTCTGGGAGACTTCGTGCCACAAGTTGGGTGCCCATTAAATTTTCAGTCACAACAACATGGTGAAACTGATATGACCACCTTCATATACAAGACAGAAAAAGGAGGCTAAGGAAGTTATCAGAAACCAAAGACCATTGTTTGAAGGTGAATCTCCACTGGGTGCCTGATTTATCTATGGAGGTCACTTGGACATCATGTGTCTAAGCAAGTCAAGGATGTGTGAGTTTGATGGCTGTTTCTGTTCCCTGAAACCTTCCTCTTGTGAGCTCCTCCCCTTCTCTCTGCTTCCCAAATTCCAAGCATTGAGTAGCTTTTCTCCACCAATGATGTTTTGTCTTGCACCATCTGACCATGGACTAAATCAAAATAAATTTCTCCTTCCTTACAGTGTGGGTGTTAGATATCTTACCTTAACATGAGAAAAGCTGACATATATATATATATATATATGAGTTATGTCATGTTTACATTCCTTATGTCTAACATGGATCATGACACAAAGTTAGGTGACCAGTAAAGCCAGGTAGTTTCATTCTACTTTACACGTATGGAGTACCATACTATGACAAATGCCCATAAACCTACTCTTCTTCAAATATCTTATTTTCCATAAACAAACAAAAAAAATGATTCTCCTAAAGGTGACTGCAAAGTTTCTTCTTTACTTATACTTCTCTCCTCTATAAATTTCCAATGCTAGTATTCACCAATAAAATTCTGCCTGTATTTTAAAACTCAACTTTATTTATACCCCATTAGGAAACATCCTAGTCAACCCAAATATTATAAACTTGTCTCTCTATATGGATATTCATTTTTTAATGTATTTAGTACAGGGTCTCACTACACAGACCGCACTCATAGTGACTCTCCTGTTTTCAGCCTCCCAAGCCCTGGGGTTATAGGCTCACCACAATGCCTAGCCTCAGTCCCCATCTCAGTGCGTCCCATGTCCGCCCCGCTGGAGAGCAAACCCCAGCCATACTAAGTAGGCCCTTAGTATGCTGAGCTATCTGGCCAGCCCTATAAGGTATTCCTGAGTATATGAAAGTAGACTATGTACTATGAGGACTGTAAGCTTCTAGAAAAAATGCTCATGTTATTCATACTTTTTTATTTTTGTTTTTGGCAGAACCAGGGATTGAACTCAGACCCTTGCACTTTCCAGGGAAGCGCTTACTCTACTGAGCCATCTCCCCAGCTCCTCGGGCTATTCATTCTTTAGGTGCCAGCTGCCACTGGAAATCCTAGTACAGTAAATATTTGTTTGATTGTAACCTTGATTGATGAACTTCAGGACTGCATATTATAACAACATGAAATAACTTCTCTGCCTGCTCATGTCTCCTTCTCTTACAATGCTTAATAATCATGTTTATAAATGCCAAGGTGGAGAGTAGAGCAATTAACCTTAAGGACTGATGCTATCCAATGGAAATAGGACACAGCATGCTACAGTCCTGCCAGAAAAGCAACATTTATTCTTTAAGCTTATTGTATTCAGTGCATGATATTTGGGTATTCTGCTAAAATTAGATTAGTTTTTTTATTCCATCTCCTTTCCCATATAGATCTAATTTTTATGCATGAAAGCACACAGAAAAAACAAGTCACAATAATAACTGAAAATGGTCATTTAACCAGTCTGGAGTAGAGCATTTTAGACAACATAAACTTATAATTTGTGGCCCTAAATAAAAGTAACTGAAACTAATAGATTTTTATTATTTTGATAACAGTGGAAAGATGAGGTATGGTGGATACTGTTGCAGTAGATTTGCTTGGCCTATGCCATAAAATATCTGTTTTATCAACCTTTTTTAACTCTTATGTTGCAGTTCCCACACAGTTTTATCATTATTTAGATTCCAATGCTATTTTGCTTGTTGGTAAATAAAGTGTCTAATTTAAAATAAATAAACTGAATCTATAAGCACTTATAAATCTCACAGTCATGTATAGTTATACACTCTGTCCCTGGCAAGACAATTTGTCAAAGCAAACTGACTTGGAAAACTAATGTCTCATAGTAAATTCATAAATGAATCTCTGAGTTATAAATGGGAATTTCATAAACAAGGTTACCATGTGTATGTTCTCAAGGAAACAATCCCATTTTATAGCTTTAAGATCAGATCACAGACAGGACACCTTTGTTCCTCAGGGCCTACTACAAAAGCCTGCCAATCTTCTCTCTTTGATGACAATAAATTGGCATGTTAATTTCTTCATCAATTATTTTATTCCTTTACTGATAATTCCAAGATACAGAGAAGAAGACAATATCTTCTCCAATGAGCGAACAGTATCTTAGAATTCTATGCCTTACATAGTTGCTTTATCACATCAATTATCTGTCCTGTTTCATAAATAACATCCAAATTCTGTATCATTGCAGTGGCAATTACAAGTAATTTATTTTAAAAAATATATTTATTTATTTATTTGGAACAGGGTCTCACTATGCGAATCACTCACAGTGATCCTCCTGTCTCAGCCTCCCTGGTGCTGGGATTACAGGGGTGTGCCACTCCAACTTCGGTGGCCAGCACGGTGCTCCTGGGGTTCCAAGGCAAGCGTGATATGAAGTATCCAGGACTGAAACTGGATCTTCGTACTTGTGAGGCAGGTGCTTAGATGGCTGGGTTATCTCAGCCACAATTAGAGGTAATTTAATGTAAATACATCAAATTGTAATGTTCCTACTATATTTTTAAATGACAAAAACTATTATTTTTACTCTGGAAAGTGAAGTGACATGGAACTTTGGAAAAATACACATATGCCATGTACTTTACGGCATTTGATTCTACCCCGCCTCCTTTGAAAAGGAAGTAGGAACACAGAGTGCGGAGAACTCACCATTTTACCTCACACTGTTAATCCACAAATATAGATAAATTCACCACCAGAATGAGATAGAAATTATGAAATAAACTGGAAGACTTGGATCATCTCAGCTAATTAACAAGAAGCAAGTATCTTCAATTTGATCTATAAGAGATCAAACTGCAGTGAAATATACACACTGAATTCGTAACACATAAAAATAGGGACAAGAAAGTTTTTTCTCTTTTTCATGCTTTACTCTTAATTCTATCTTGCCCAAGCTTTCAGCACATTAGTTTAGATTAATGATGGGCTGGCCAAATAGCTTAGTGGATTAAAACACGTGCAAGCAGGCTCAGGGGCCGGAGGTTCAGTCCCTGGTCCTGCTGTGCCAGCCTTGGTCCCAGGTCTTGCTGAAACAGCAATTGACACTGGATGTGATGGCACATGCCTGTAATCCCAGCACTTGGGAGGCAGTGAACAGATGGATCACCACAAGTCCAATCTAGTAGTGAAACCCTGAACACCCTGTCAACCCTTCCCTAAAATACAGAAAAAAATTGATTATAAGTTAATGCTTTCTTATGTTAATGAGCATAAAACGAGTTTTATTTACACTGATTTGCAAAGAATTACTTAATGTACATGATGATTTAAATTAGTTCTTACAAATCACAAACATGAAAACATAAAGATAACAATTAATAGCATGATAGCTGTTGGTCTCCTTGCATTTCACTTTTGGAGAGGGGCAGAGATCTGTCGGTGTCTGATGAATACAAGACAACATGCAGACCTGGCACTAGATCCTTTTTCCTTAGTTGAGCTCTGCTATGCAAAAGATACACTAAAGATTATTTTAAATCATTTTTCTGTAATAGAAAAGTGCAAATGTCTAGGTGCACCACTGAGTGGACAGATCCAGTGTCTAACAATGCACACACGACTATTTTATCTGCTCCTGTACTGCTAGCTGTATTGCTAATAATAGCAATAAAACTGTTACTCAGATCTTTAATTTTAAAGCACTTGAGTTTGCTTTCTTAGAAGTGTTTTCTTTATTTTATTAAACTGTATTTGGTCATTGTAGGGTCTCACCACACAGGTTGCCATTGTGATCCTCCTGCTTGCAGCCTCCCCAGCACTGGATTACAGGCCCCCAGACTCTGACCTGCTCAGCCCACCCTGGAGGCGGGACTTGCCTGGCACGGGGTGCTGGGGTTTGAACCATGGTTTCTGCACTTCCCTAAGATTGTCTAAGCAGGTGCTTAGTCCACTGAGCTATCTCACTGGCCCTAGATTCTAATTTTTAGAAAAAATTCATTTAATGTTCTAAGTTGTTTGAGGAAATAAAGGCAAAGACCTGTATATATTTTTGTTCTGTAAGACTATTTACTTTCTTTCATTCATTTAATCATTCAGTTTATATTTAGTGAAAACATACTAGGTGCCAGATACCGCTCTTATCCTGGTCTCATGGTTGAAAAGATAAAAAATATCAATGTCTTAGAAAATCATCTCTAAGTGCACATCATGCTAAAGGTCTATCATAATGTTTTCTTTTTCATAGATTTCAAAATTTATTAACTTCAGACATTTAGCTGACCTGTCAAAGGAATGATTTTCATAGAGGAAAGTAACATTCATTACACAAAATTAAGTGATCAAATTTCTTCCTGCAGGGCCAGGGAGATGGTTCAGTGAAATAAGCGCTTCCCTGGAAAGCACAAGGGCCTGAGTTCAATCCCTGTTCTGCCAAAAGAAATAAAAAAAACTGTCCTGTTGAAGCCATATAAAATACTTCATAAATAATTCAAGTTTTTGTAATATTCAACCTAATTTTGTTGATTTTCAACAGAATTTGTATGCGTAGTGGGGCTTTGTGGGGTAATCTAATTCTGAGGATTGACTGAAACTTACTAGCGTTGAATAGTACCTATTTCCTTTGTCACAATACAGTGATACAAGAAGCATTTACTTTATCTTGACATAAATTAATATTAAAATTTATAGTCAGAACAATTTAGCCTTTCTAATATAAACTAAAAAGCATTGGTAGAGCAATGCATGGTAGTTCTTCTCATGTTTCAAATCCCGCATACCAAATCTTTTAAAACATCAGGAAACAGAACATTTTACACCAGTTCTGATCTACTGTCTACATATCAAATGTAGCCCATATTTTATATTTTGTATGTTTGACAGATTACAAATTCTTGTATACCAACATGGGAGAACTAGAACTTTCCCAAAATGAAACAAAACAATTAAATTCCATACTTAATCAACACCTGTGCAAAGTGGAGAGAGAGATTTAACTCGCAAAAGAATAAATTTGTGAGCAGGAACAACAGCAAAAGCAGTTACTGAGCAGGAATCACAAGAGTCAGAGATTCAGGAGCTGTGTAGCCTGGTTTCTAGGCTAGCTAGGCAGTGCCATATCCTTTCCAGTCCCGGAACAGCAATCAGAAGCAGTGCAGCACATGCTGAGGCCTGTTAAGGTCTCTGTTCTGAGACAGGTTTATGCTGGACTGCCCAGCTTAGCCTCAAAACTGAGATCTCTCTGCCTCGGTCCTTTGGCTTGTCTTGATAACTACTGCAGCTCACTCTGTGCTCTCCAAAGCTATAACACCTATTGATTACACTTGTCTGAACCTCAGCAGCCACATGTACAGGACAGAAGATAACTTCCAAAAAAGAAGCAAGACATTTCTTGATTCTGTAGATTAGTTTTAATAGCTGAAATTTCAAAGGTAAGATGTGGTTACCCATTCAATGACTCTTAAGAAGTGTAATTTAAAATGTCTTATAAATTCTACTTTTAATGTTTGCACATTTTATTAAAAAAAAAAAATATATGCCCAAGGGCCAGCGAAATGGCTAAACAACTGCTCAGGCAAGCATAGGGGCCAGGGTTCAATTCCTGGACCATATAACCTGCCAGCCCTGGTCCTGGGGCACGCTGAGCTGATAGGCACAGTGATGCACTCCTGTAATCCCAACACTGGGAAGGCCAAAAACAGGAGGATCAATACAAGTCTGAGCTGCGTAGTGAGACCCTGCACAATAAAATAAAATAAAATATGCCCAAATGTGTGAGGCAAAATAAATAGCCGTGTATGTTCCTGGCCATGTTGCACACTTTTATACCCTGCTTCCCCTGTAACCCGGGCTAGCCAGCCACTTAATCTTCCATCCCCAAGTAAAATAATGACAAGAAGAGTAGTAAGATACTAGCTACGAAGATCAGAACTTCACAAAAAGCAAGCACTCAAAATGTGTAGTTTAGTAATTGCAAAAGAAAAGTTAAAGATTTAAAGAATATTTTAGAAAAATGATAATTCTGAAGTAATCAAATCCTTTGGAAATTTGTGAGCAACAATGTACTATCCCATTTTCATTTCCATAAAACTACTTCAGCCAACCTACAAATATATTTTCTTCTGCAATAAGCTTTACCTAGGAAAGAATATAATTACTAAGTCTGTTGCCAGATGAGAGCTTTGTTTGGTTTAAATCTCTGCACCATTGCTAGTCAAGACTTGCTGAACTTTTCAGATTTTTTAGTAAAGCTAATTCTTATAAAATTTTCTGCTTAGTCTGAATATCAAATGCCTTAGACACAACATGAAACAGATATTTTCCATCAAAAGGCTCAAGTCAACAACTTCTGACATTTCCAATTCTTCAGATAACCCACTACTATTATGCACTACTGGATTATATTGGATTACTTTGTTAAATTCACGTACCTACAATGTTTGAATGACAATGGAATATTCATCTCTGAGGAAACTAAATAAAAAAGGGCGATATAAATGAAGGGCCATTTTATATTGAATATATATATACAAAAACGTTAGGATGGATATATAGCTACTTTCTCTTTGTTCAATGAGAGGAAAGATTTGCACTAATAGTTCTTAGACAAGATATCATGTCTGCATCTTCTATTATGAATAACTACTATGAAGACAATATGCAGTGTATTAATTGTTGTAACTCTCCTGCTAACCTATTTTGAAACTGTTTCATTACTATTTCTTTCTCAATAAAATTAATTTTAAAAAAGAGTAAAAAATGATGAAAGGAAATAAAATTTTCTGGAGCTTTGTTTTGTTTTGTTTTTGAGACAAGGTCTATCTATGCAGTTCAGCCTGGCCTCATGCTTGCCACAGTACTCCTGCCTCAGCCTCCTGAGTTACGGGATCACCACAATGCAACACCACTCCCAGGTATCCTATAAATTTTTTTTTAATATCAATTAGTTTAGAAAAAATCCACTAATGTATGTAGTTTTCTATCATGTGCATTCAATTCATTCAAATTAATTTTGAGTCACAATAAGTAAGAAGGCTTAGATAAGAGTTGTGTTACAATTAAGGATCATCTATGGATACACTCAGAAAAATATTTAAATATTAAATACTTACATATTAAAGTGGTTAAATTAATAGGAGGCACTACATAGTTTAACATATTTTCCAAAAAAGATTTGAGTCTCGGAGGTAAAGTATGAGGAAAAAAATGATGTGGGTTTACAAATTAAGTGGGAGAAATAGGAATGTAAGTGATAGCAACTGGTAATGTTGAATTGTTCTAAATATTTAAATAAACAAAATTTATTATCTTGATATTTTTCAGATGCATAAAAAAATAAAATTTTTGTATTTGAGAATTTTAAGTTTTCTGAAATATAACAGCTTATGAAACCTACAAAAGAGAAGGTTAAAAGACAAAGAAAAAGATCAGAGTTTAATTTCAGAGGCACACAACTTAGAGACACATTTAACTGGGACAGCACATGACTTTGTGTATCACTCTGAGTACGACGCAGAAATATATACCTAAATATACCTAAATGTGTCAGCTAAGAGGTTTGGAAAGAAGGTGTTCAAATGTAGCATAGATACTAAAAATAATGGAACAGTACTATAACAATCTCTAACGGAGACATAAATCTGAAAATATTCTTTGTTTAAAACAAAAAAAATCTAACCAATGTAATAACACTGGGCTGCTGCTCATCATAATGTCTGTTAGTAAATGAGTACTGCGATCTTTTATTAAGAGCGTGCTATATGAAGCCACTGACTGGCTTTGAGGAAAGAAGATTTCACTTTCTCCCATGTATTAGGATGGGAGCAGACACCCACCAAGAAAGCCCACTGCTTGCATGGCTTTTTCCAGATCAGTTTTTTCCATTCTCCCGGCAATAGCTGCTTACAGGATGTTTTTGTTTTTCTCAGAAAATGACTTTCCCCACCCTTATTTTTCCATCTAATTTTATTCCTATTTTTAATTTATGCCATCTTGTTGTATTTTAAGTAGTCTAAGTTGCTTTAAGACCATTTGAAAGAACTAGGGAAAAACAACCGGGTGTGGGGGAACAGAAACATTTAGAAAGAGGGTTAAAACATTTCAGGGAATATACGAAAGCCACATTTTTAAATCTCAGTATCCTCTTCTCTTCCCCGACTTCTGCCCTCCCTGTTTAACTGCCTTAGAGTCAAAATATTAAGATCATAACTCTACCTTAACATGAAATTTTACATAAGACTTTAACTGTCAGGAACCTTCAGATTTTTCATTTGTGAAGGCAAAAGCCACCTCACACTGTTCTGTTTCTATGTTACACTGTAACTGCCATGTAAGAAGGATTCGACAAGTATCAATTTCATTTTCTTCCCTTTCAAATTCTTAACTATTCTGCAATTAATATTGAAATAAAGTGTGAGTCAACATATGACTTTTCTTGCTAAAAAATGGAACAGCAAGAGCAAGGAAAACAGTTAATTTAAAAATAAAGTTAATTTTAAAACTTTTACCATTATATTCTTATGAATATTATTTCAACCCTAAATATATGGCAGAATGAAGCAAAGCACGTGTTTTAAGGGAAAAACAATACAATGTTGTCTCTCGATTTCCCTTCTTGGAGGACTTAAGCTCCCCAGAAAGTGCATGAAGACACCATAATATCTTCATTATATTTGAAACTTGCCAAGAAGATTTTTATACGAAACTATTATTGATGCAGCATAAATTCTTCGTGTTTTGCAGAAAAAAACTTGAGACATCAATAGTAGTATTCACTTGTCAGGGCCAAGGAACTCCCTCAGTGGCATAAGCACGTGCTTGGCAAGCCTAGTTCTGAGTATGATGCCCAGTACCAAAAATAATCAGTGGAGATGGGCTCTTTCTGGAAAATCTCCATAAATTAATCAGCTTATGAAGTCACACCAGACCTTGGGACACAGCTCAGTGGCACAGTGCCTGCCTGGCAAGCACAGACTTCTCAGTTTCATTCCTGGTATGGCTCCCCAAAAAACTAAATTCTCACCAGCCAACATCTCAGGAAACTTGTTGAAGTAGACAAAATAGCCCACAGTGTATATGGAAATTCAAAAGTTGGAATAGCCAAAATAATTTTTAAACAGTAAAAATTTAGAGGACTTAAAATTTTCAGTTTGAAACAATTAAAATATTGTTGGTATAAAAGACACAGAAGTCATAGAAATCAACTGGAAAATACAGAAATGTAAGTATAATCAATTGATATTTTACAGAAGTGCCGGAACAACTTAAGGGGGAAGGATGGTCACTTCATCAAATGATCATAACACACCATAGGCAAAAAGTAGCACAGAATGTATCATCAATGTGAATATAAAGCACAGAATTATAAAATTTAGACATTAGACAGAAATGCTATAGAAAATCATTGCTACCTTTCAATAAACAACATATTCTCCAACATAATAACTCCATTCTCTCAAAGTATAAAGTATTCAAAATTTGACACTTGTCATCAACCTTAAAAGAATTTGTCTTTCAAAACGTCTTTAATACAGATTTGTGACTAGCACAGAGCTTATTAAAGATTTGTGTTCAGGATATATTTTAAAAATAAGATAGCAGTCACTGCAGGTTTCAGTCCATGCTTAGCTGCCTCCAAGGCAGAGCGGCACATGGTAGAGCACAGCAGTTCACAGCAAGAGCCAAAGGGAGGAGTAAGAGAGCAAGTCTGTCTCGCTTATGTTGCATTCGGGATGTCCACCCCAGGTGAGGTGTAGTACTCACACTCATAATCCCAGCAGCACTCTCACCCATAATCCTAGTGGATCACAAGTTAATCACAAACTCTAGAAGTCTGTCCCATGACTACATGAGGCTTTGGGGAGACAACTAGACACAAACCGTAACACAACTCAATAAAAATCAAATAATCCAAGTAAAAATAGGCAAAAGTTTTATTAGCCAACTCACCAAAGGATATTCAATGGCTACATGAAGATTATTAGTCATTAGGGAAATGAAAATTAAGACCAATGTAAGATATCATAACATACTTTTATAAAACCAAACTATAGAAAGATTTTTAGGTGGCATCATGATCCTGTGTCAGTTACAGTTTTAAAAAGCTTATTTACCAGTCCTGTGGAGAATGGATTAAAAGGAGGGAAGAAGGAAAACACAAAAAAATAAATGGGAAACTTTAACTTTACTTCTGGAAAGAGGGGCAGATTGGACCAGAATTAGAACAGTATTTTCAGACTTACTATATCCATCATTTTGAGTTCTAGTCTATTTTAAATGTTGCAGATACTATGATTCCAGTCTAAATACCCTGTGGGTTAAAGAATTTCTCTCCCTAGCTACTGCCTCAGCTGAGGAGAGACTTCCCCAAGGCAGTTTTCATTCAAGAATCAATGTGTAATGTATAATTTTTACATAGAAATAGCAAAATATTGAGAAAATCAACTTAGGGAAGATTTATTCAGGGTCATGGTTTCTATGGTTGACTGCCCCCATTGCTTCTAGGCTTGTAGCAAGGCAAAAGAGTCACAGCAGAAGCACATCAGTAGGGAAAGCCACCCATCTCCTGGCTGCTAGGAGTAGAAAGAAAGGGAATAGCTAGATGCCAGGGTCTGTGAACAAGTGTGCCCTAGGTGACCCAATTTTATAAAATAGACCTCATTTCTTAAAACACCATTCAATTAGTTAATTGGTCAGAAGATTACTCTATTTGATGAGGTAGAATACCATGAAGACTTAATGATCTGATTACTTCTCAAGAACGTGTCAGCTTATAACCAGCCTTCAACATAGTGTAGCTTTGGGGAGACATTTTGGATCCCAAATGCAACTTACAAGGATAAAGGCCCAGTTTCCTGTTTAAATGATGTGAAACTTCAAAGACCACCAATTTCAGTTATGCATGAAGCACAGACTTCATTGAAACTACATGAATTGTCCTGATTCCCATCCCTTTCTTTCTCCCTTTTTCCCTTAGCTTTCATTCAAAAGATGGTGAAACTCTAAGTACCAATAAACTTGGAATGATAATGAGTTAGTGTATGCGAATAGCTAGCGATACAGTAACACTTTGCCAATTATTGGTGTTTTTGTTATAGCCCAGAAGTCTCTTATGAATTTTAATTCGGCTCTTCTAAACACAAAAAAGCCTTTTATCCCCTTTGCCCTTGCTACCTTGCTAGTTTTGCTGTCTTCCATTACCATGAACTCTAACCCCTGTGCCATGCCACCCTGGCTTGGAGCCAGAAGGTTATGGACTGAAGCCTCCATAGACTAATTACTGAACTTCTCCCAAAATTAGAGCAGAGACACTCACTCAAGCTACCTGTCCCACCACCACCTGGAAGACAGCTAGGTACCCATAGGATAGCTGCAATGACCTGCCGGAGCTTTTGTGAGCCCCAGCGTGTGCCCAACCACCATCAAGAGAGCTTTGCAGAGCTTTGAACTACACTCATCACCATCAGATCCACCTTGAGTCAAGTGATAGCAACTGACATAGAGAAACATGTTATCTAGCTATGGAAGAAATGAGTTCAGAAATAATCTTTCGGGTAAAAATAGGAAATGACACCCATCATGAAATAATTGCTGAGTATATCTAAAGAAGACAAAGATTAAAAAATAGAGGGAAACAAAAAATGATGAAAACATTGAATCAACAATACAGGAAAGAACTAGAATGCATGAAACATATTCAAATAGATATTCAGGATATTAAGATGCCACTGAAAGCTAGAAAAATTGCCTGAATGAAACTAAAGATAGAATTTCAGAACTTGAAGATAACATTGCAGCTAGTGAATATGAAAGGAAAGATCTCTTAAAAATAACCAGCAAGCTGGAAATAGCAATGCAACAGCTGCAATATGATGTAAAGAAAATAATATAAGACTGATAGATGATCAACAAAATAGCTGGAGTAACCACAAATGGCATAAACAGACTGCTTGTAAAAGAAGAAGCAGAAAATTTCCCAATCAAGAGAAAAGAATCTGACATGCAGGTAAGTGAATCACATGAAACACTAAGCCACAATCAAAGTAAATCTGTAGCCTGACATATAATAACCAAGATCCCAGAAAATCAGTGAAGGAACAGAATATTTAATGAAATATATATATATATATATATATATATATATATATATATATATATATATATATATATTTATTACAGGGACTACAGGGTCTCACTACACCAATCAGACTTGTGGTGATCCACCTATTTTCAGCCCTCCAAGCACTTGCATTACAGATGCAATCTACCACACCCAGTCTCAGTCTCGCTTCTGTGGGGTGGGGCTGGCATGGTATGCCCAGGATCGAACCCCAGCCACTGGCCTAAGTAGGCACTGAACAGAATATTAAAAGATGTTAGAAACAGATCACATACAATGGAAAGCCCATTAAAAACCATGGCAAATTTCTCAAGACAGACCATTAAATCAAGAAGAGCTTGGACGGAAAGGAAACAACTTCCAATCCTGCTTACTGTACCATGCAAAATTATCAAATTAATGAAGACATAAGATATTTGCATGGCAAAGAACAACTGAAGAAATTCATGGCCACCAAAACAAGAAACAAGATCCAACAATATGCTGCATATATATTATGTATTTAACTCAAAAAGAACATCATAGACTGAAAGATAAAGGATGGAAAATAATATTCATGCTACAGGAACCTAGATAACAGCAGGGGTAGCTATTCTGGTTGTTGACAATGTCAACTTCAAGTCAAGCACAATTAAAAGAGATAAAGGTTACTAAATATTTGCTATGAGAAACTACAATAGGAAGAGATAACAATCAAAATTATATATGCACCTAATGTAGGAGCACTCAACTATGTATTATATATTTTATCAGACAGGAACAATCAAATGAGCAATAACACAGTTGCACTGGGGGGCTTCAACACCCCACTGACACAAACAGATCAACTAAACAAAAAAATCTAAAAAAAAATAGCAGTACTAAGCTAAACTTGTGAACAGATGGACTTAGTACAACTTCACAGAATGTTCCACCCACTGAGAAGAATACACATTCTTCTTCTCAGTTGCACACAGGGTGCTTTTCAAAACAGACTATATACTACCACAATTAAAATGATTATGTAAATGCAAAGGAAGTGAAATTATCTCATGAATATTATCAGACCATAACATTGGAAATTATTGACAAAAGACACAGCAAACATTCCCTAAACACATGGAAACTAAGTAGCAACTTTATGAACAATCAATGGATCACAGATAGCATTGAAGAAGAAATCAAACAATATTTACAATCAAATGAAATTGGATACTACTTTCCAGAGCCTGTGGGATGCTCTGGAAAAGAGGGAAATTTATAGCAGTAAATTCTCAGGAAAATACAGCAAGCAAAAATAAATGATCTTATGCTGCATCTAAATGCAAATACCTATTCGCAAAATCTTTACTCTGACAGGATGGAAAACATACAGGCAAATGACAGATACCTACATACACACAAACTATAAAAGCTGAATCCAGATATAAAAATTCTGAGTAACCCCATAACCGATATTGGAACTGTAATGAAAACCCTACCAACAAATAAAAGCCTAGGTCTTGATGGATACACAACTTAATTCTACAAGAAATTCAGATAAGACTTATTTCCAACTTTTTTCAAACTGTTCAATGAAATTGAAAGAGAAACAATTCTCCCAAACTTATTATAGCAAGCACATACTACTCTGATACCCAAACAAGAGGAAGACCCAATTAGAAAAAGAGAACTATGGGCTAATCTTCCTAACGAATAGAGATGCAAAAATCCTCAATAAAATACAAGCAAACAGAATGCAGCAAGTCATTAACAAAATTATACATCTCAATCAAGTAGAATTCATTCCAGGAATGCAGGGATGGCTCAATATTCACAAATCTATAAATGTAATATATAACATCAACAAAGAAAAAAAGGAAGTAGAAGATGTAGATCACGATATTGATAGTACTCTGAAGAAAGATATAGAAAAAGATTTCAGAAAATAGAAAGATGCTCTTTGCTTATAGATAGGAAGATCCAACATTGTGAAAATGGCCACAATCTCAAAATTGTTATACAGGTCCAATTCAATCCCAGTTAAAATGCCATCAATATAACTGACAGATATACAGAAAATATTTCTAAAATTCATCTGGAACTGAAAGAGATATAGAAAAGTAACAGCAAGACTGGGTATCAAAAGAAAGGCATGAGGTAAAACAATCCCTAACTTGAAATTATACTACAAAGCTACTGTGATAAAATCAGCATCATACTGGCAAAAAGAAGACCTGAGGATCAAAGGAACAGATTAAAAGATGCAAACACAACTCCAAATATACTCAGCAACCTTATCTTTAACAAAGAGGAAAAACACATTCACTGGAAGAGTGATAGCATCTTCAATAAATGGTGCCAAAAAATTGACTTTCTACATGCTGAAGGCTAAAATTGGGCCCATATCTATCACTATGCACTAAAATAAAATCCAAATGGATCAACTATTTAAGTATTAAAACAGAAACACTAAATCTTCAGAATTAAAAAGTAGGTAGAAATCTTAAAGACAGATGCATAGGTAGTTTACAAACAAACAAAAAAAAATGCACAGAAAATACATGAAAGAATCAAGAACTGGAATTTCTTCTCTTTGAAAAGTTTCTCCACGTCAAAAGAAATAACCAATAGGGTAAAAACCACACAAATTTGAGGAAGAATTATATCTGACTGTCCCTCAGACAAAGACTTCTCTCTGGAATATATAAAGAATTAAAAAAAAAATCAGGAGTATAAAATTCAAAGGCCTAATCCAAAAATGAGATGAATATACACTTTACAAATGAAGAAATAAAAATGGCAAATAAATATATGAAAAAATTTTCCAAAGAACTGGTCATTCAAGAGATGCAAAGTGAAATAATACTGAGATTCCATCTCATGCCAGAAAGAAGGTATATCATCAAGAAGCCAACCAATAACAAATGCTGGAGTGTGACGGGTTCAAAGGAACTCCTTTCCACTGTTGATCAGAGTGAAGACTGATAACTACCATGGAAATCCATATAGAGATTCTTCAAAAAGCTAGGATTGGAGGCCCCATTCAAGCCAGCTATTCCCCTCTCAGCAATATATGAGCACACATGTTTATAGCAGCACCATTTGTCATAGCTAAATCTTGGAAACTTTCCAAATGTCTATCCCCTGATGAATGGATGAAAAACGTAAGGTATTTTTGTACAGTGCAGTATTACTCAGCTACAATAAATAAATAAATTTGAGGCCTTTATAGGTAAATAAATGCAACTAGAGGCCGTACTAATAAGTGAAAGAGGGCTGACCAAATAGCTCAGTGGATTAAAGTGCCCACAAGCAGACTTAGGGGCCAGGGGTTTGATCCCCTGGAGCATGCTGAGATGGCAATTAGACTGCACGTGGTGGCATGCACCTGTAATCACAGGATTTTGGAGACCTAGCAGTCCAATCTAGAACTGAGATCCTGAACACCTACTAGACCCTTCCTTGAAATTAAAAAAAAAAAATGAAAGAAATCAGATCCACATGTGAAAACATCATATTGTCTCTCTACTATGAGAACCTGAAAGAGTAAATAAAATCTGAATGTTATAGCAGATACTGTGAAAGGAAAAAATCTACTCAATAGGAAGGAAAACTGGGATGAGGAAAAGGAGCAAAAAGAGAAAGGGAAAAAAGAATATGGGCAGAATAATTATAATAATATTGCTTATTTCTGATACTCTATTACAAGGAGAAATTACTGCTTAATTTTTTTTCTTTTTAATTTCTTCTAACTTTTTTAACCCATTTTTCAAGTTCATGTGTTAACCTAAACAACCCATTTGCAGATAACATTTTGTCATATAACAACCATTTGTGAATTCCTATTACTTTGTCTAATAAAATTTTGTATCTTTTGCAATTTTTTATAATTTTTCATCCTTTAAAACATAAACAGTAGGATGATTATCTTAGCAAAGAGGCAACAGTAAATATTTTGGTGGAAAAATAATACCATTGACCAATATGAAGTGCACAGAAGAAAAAGACAAATTTTGTAAACATCTTCCATTGTTTTTTGCTTTCTTTTGTTTTGTTTTGTTTGATGGAACCAGGGATTGAACTCAGACCCTTGCACTTACCAGGGAAGTGCTTATTGTACCGAGCCATCTTCCCCGTCCCTTCTTTTATTGTTAGATAATAAGAAAGATTATTATTTACAAATGGTTGCAAAATCAATTAACAAGAACAATAATATTTGAAGCATACTGCTCAATGTACTCTAATTAAAAATAAAAATGTAGTAGAATGAACAATATTAGGGCAGAATATTACATTTTGCAATCAAAATTCATTCAAAATTTTGAATGTACAGTTCTATTCTTTCAAATATGTTTTTCCTTCCATATATCCAAAAGATATTAATTCAAGAAACAGTTTTTTGATTATAAAAATATCATGTAATAAAATATCAACTCAGATAAGTAAAAGAAATATGTTATTTAAATCTACCAATATTCTGCAACTTAAACTATCACATATAATGTTTTTTGTACCCATTCTTTATGATATCTTGCTAGTAGCAGAATAATGCCAGTGTTACCCTTTTCTATATGATAAAAGTTCTTCAGTATCAGTGAAATGGCCTAAGGTGGGGTCAATATGACAAACACAAGGCAGAAGCAGCAAGGTTTGTAAATGGATTACAAAGTCCTCTAATGCCAGAATAAGTGAAAGTTAACTGTTGCTTATGTTTGTAAAAAAATAATGGAAAGGATCTTTTGTCTGCCTCATTCAGAATTTTATTACCTATTGTGGAAGGTCACAGCAGACTTCCAGAGAAGGACAAAATACAGTACGACCCTTAATGTGAATTATAGCCAGGAAGATTTTAGAGATTTAAAAGTTGTCACCATTTCTGAAATTTGTAAATATCAGCACATTTTAACTTTGTTTTATAAAATTATTGTCTAGTTTCTCAAACAACTAGGGATGAATTCATGCAACACTGGGAGCTCCTGAAGACGGGCAATGATGGGCTCTTTGTTCCCACTGGAGCGCATAGAGTTCGACGAAATAAATTATTTTGCATGAATCTTTAGCCCACTGTTCTCTCATACACACTTTTCTTGAGCAAAGTAAAACAACTCTAGAGAAGTAAGTTGGTAAAAATCACACACCTTTGGCCATGAAGCACTGACTTTTTAGTATGGACAATTGTTTTATGAGACATTATACCATCCTATAAATGGGGAAGGGTGACATTCAGAATTCAGAAAATGTTTCCAAAATTCATGTAGCTTCTACTTGACAGGCTTCTATCTCAAACCTCTTTCTTACTGACTAAATTGTCAAATATTATTTTGAGGGGCCAGTGAGATAGCTCAGCGGACTGAAGCACCTGCTTACACAAATGTAGACAAGTGCAGGGACTGAGGTTCAACCCCCAGCACCTCATGCCACATCAGCCCTGCCCCCAGGGCGGGCTGAACCAGCTAGAGTCCCAGAATAGTGGTGCAAGCCTGTAATCCCAGTGCTGGGGAGGCTGAAAACAGGAGGACCATTATGAATCCAAGCTGCATAGTGAGTCCATGTAATAATAAAATGCATTTAAAAAAAAAAAACTATTTTGAAAGTGGCATGTGGAATTAAACTAAGGACTTTCTTCACCCTAGACAAGCACTATACTGCTACTGCTACTGCTACACATCGTCAGTTCTCTTCATTTATTTTGAGAGAGGGTCTCCCTAAGTTAGCCACAGTAATGTGGATGGTGGTGATCTTCCTGCCACAGCCTTCTTTTTTTTTTTTTTTTTTTTCAGTACTGGAGATTGAACTCAAGACCCTGCACTTTCCAGGGAAGCCTATATTCTACCGCTCTATCTCCCCAGCCCCTGGCCTTATACACAACAGAGATTCCACTTATGAGCCACACCACCCACCAGAGCTTTCCACAGCTGCTCTGGACAATGCAACAGACACTAGATTACTTTGCTGTTGACCACTTGAGATATGATTAGGCTGAACTAAGGGACAAGTGCAAAGTCTACATTGGATTTCAAAGAAAAAAATAGTCTTTAAAAGAATGTGACATAATCTAGTATAATTTTATATGTTACATTTTGAACTGCCTGGTACACTTATCTATAGGTAAAGGTGGTCAAATAAAAAGGAGAGATTTCAATTCAGAAATGAGAAAAAAGTTTTGTTTCATTTTTCAATGAGCATCCATAAGATCTATGTACAACATGCCCTTGATTCACTAATGGTAGTGACGAATTCCCCAATACATTCAGCATAAGGTTTCTATATGGGACTTTAAAGTATGTCTCAAACAATGAATGAGAATTTAAAGAAATCTAAAGTAGCATTAAAGATAGTGGGAAAGTACAGATGAGAGCAGTGGGATAAGAAGCTGACAGCTAAGTAAACTGAAGGAACCCAAGAAGAGAATAGATTCAGATTCCTGACATTAAGGAGCCACACAATTCTGTTGAGCATTCTTTCAAAAGATGACATGTCCTGTAATTCCTGGAGAAGCTTGAAATACTTCATAGAGTAAGTGTCCCCTAGACAGCCATACTCAAAAGGCTGGGTTACAGCGTTGTGTTATTGGGAGGCAGGGGAACCTTCCGGAAGGCGGGCCTGGTGGAGGTCATAGGGTCACCCAGAGTGGGGCCTGGAAAGAGACAATGGCAGCCCACTCCTCTTTTCTTCCCTTTCTCCTTTCCTGGCTGAAGTGAGCAGGCATGTTCTGTCTCAGGTTCCCACCATGAGGTGTGGCTTGCCACAGAGCCAACAAATTGTGGACTTGAGAAACTCTGATGAAAGTATAGCTTTCCCTCGCATGAGATGATTATCTCAGGAATCCATGTCTGTGATAGGAGACTGACACTCACAGCTCTTAGTAGGTGGTAGAGCACGCTGGTCCCCTGGCTAAGGAAAGCCTGAGAAAGTCAAGGAAGAAAGCTGACTGTTTTACCCGTATAGTTATGGCACAGTGTTGGCAATCCAGCCTCAGAGAGCGGAAAGTAGGAGTGCTGACACAAATAATAAGGAGGAATGATAAGGCCTCTTGGAGACAGAATGCCTTCTTTTATTTTTTTCTGTTAATTAAGTCATGAGATTCAGTAGAGCCTAAAGTATTGAAAATGGATTAAGGTACTGAAAATAGTTGAAAAGAATTTGTAATGACAGGAATAGAAGGAACTACTCAGGAAAAAAAAAAACATAAAACGATCAGTAAGAGTTGTTAAACCTCCATTACAAAGAAATAAAACTATCCATAATTTATTGAGTTCTTATTATGTACCAGGAACTGGCTGAGGATTTTATATGTACTGTGTCATTTAATCCCCAAGACATCTAATTAAGTGAGTATAATTGCATATCCTTATAGTATATATGAAAATTAGAGATTAAGTAACTTGACTTTCCATCATAAAGGCCTAATTTCTTCTTTTTTTTTAGGGAAGGATCCACAGGGTGTTCAGGGTCTCACTACTAGATCCAACTAGTAGTAATTCTCCTGTTTGCAACCTCCCAAGTGCTAGGATTATAGTCGCGCACCACCACGCCCAGTCTCAAATGACATTTCAGTGTGCCCCAGAAGGGGGACCAGCACAGCAGGCCCCTGCGCCTGCTTGCAGGCACTTTAACCTGTTGGCTAGCCCTATAAAGGCCTAATTCAAACCCATTTCTCACTGTCTCCATCTACTTAACCCATTCTTCAATGTCACTGTGATGTAAATCTGAAATTTCATTGTTACAAAGGTAGTGTTCTCATTTGATTTTGTTTTGGTTTGGTTTTTTGGTACCAGGAATCGAACCCATGAGCCTGAGCTTGCCAGGCCGGCATTGTGCATTGAGCTGTATTCCTAGAAGTCTTCGCATTTTAAAAATGAAAGTGTTTTGAGGCCCAAAGAGCTCAAACTGACTCATCTTGGTTGCCAATCAAATTAATATAGGTGCTACAACTGAAGTTCAGGTTTCAAAATGTCAGATGCTCAGATGTGAATTTGTAACAGATTGACTCTTTTGAGAAACTTTTGTATGGCTGTGCAAACCTAAAACACATAAAGGCATCCATTCCTTTAAACCTTTTAAGTCACCATTAAGCGTGGTGACTTAATGTGGAAGAAACTGAATATGTATTTCATGAGGAAATAAAGAAAAAAGGCATAAGGGAAAAGAAAAGGAGGGGGACAGAAGAAGTAGTAAGGTAGCAAGAGGAGGGGAAAACAAAGCTGGAAGGCTTTCAGGGATGATATGCCACTTTGTAGAAGTCTGTGATCAAATTTCTTCGACTTAGAACAGATAAAGCACTTGTGCTCAAGTATCTGCTTCCCATACACTACACTATCAAGTACAGCCTCAGAGCTTTAACTAAAACTTGCCCTCTTGCCATATTCTTGTTCTCTATGGAGTTTTCAGAGGCTGTTCAGCTACAGAACTTTAGTACTGGTTGTAGTTCTTCAGCTTTATTTACCTTTTCAGTCAACTAGAATATTGTAAATTTGCCATCTTAGTAGTAGGTCTAGTGCTGTGTAACTAGGCATGCTGGTCTAGAAACATCTTAAAGTAAATTTTGTGATTGTACACATTCAGTAGAAAGCAACTATCTGAGCACTTGGAAAACCAATGAGAAAATTGAAGTACACTACTGACACTAATTCAGATTGTATGTGAGTGTGTGTATGTGTATGTGTGCGTGTTTGTGTGTAAATGCATGTGCATTTTGAAATACTTTCAGTTGAATTATCATATTTTGAAGGACATCAATGTTTGGAAAAAAACACATTTTGAGAAGCAGCATCAGATATTAATAGCTTCACATAGAAAAAGTGATTTGTAACAATGATTTAAAGGAAAAATCAGATACATAATCCTGTGTAATTTAAACTCAGAAGATATATTGAGCTAAAATATACCAGTTCCTCACACTTCTTGACCACATGAGGTAATTTCTAAAATTCTTACTTTTGCACCAACAAACATTGATTATATACCTTGAGTATGGGTATTAGCTGACTGTTACATACTTCTTAAATAAATCACTTGCTCTATGAGATCTAGCAATGCCACCTCTGCAAAAGACTGGACCAAGGTTGGTACATAACACACTCTTTTTACAGTGGTTCTTGGCTCACTATATGCCATTGTAGTGAGATCTTCAGAGGGTTTCCACTGAAGATATGCCATGTAGAGACCCTCTGAAGATCTCACTACAATGTGTTCTGCAATCTTATCTGGCACAGTGAGCATGATAGAATGTCCAGAGTAACCTTGAATAAATTGTTCAAGCATTCAAATATTATTTTCATGCCAAGATCAAAACTTAGGATATACAGAGCGGTTTTCTAAATGAAAACTGTAAATACCCTATAGACCCTGTACTAAACACATAAAAAAGAACAATCCATTTATAAATGTAAAAGAGAAAAAGAAAACTGTAAATGGAACTTAATATTGGTCTGTCAGGCCACCTCGTGTGAGCCACTTGTCTCTTCTGGACTTGTCTGCTGAAGTGCACCCTCACTATCCTCTCAATCATTTTAATATTAAAGATTATCATCTGGAGGCACTATGCCAAGACAAGTTGGTATTTACATTAACTCAACTAACTGTAATTAAGGACTGACTACACAATTTAAATTTTAGTATAAAAGACAAATTATGTTATAATTTTTTAGCTATTAGTTATAACACAAGGTAGAATACGATGCAATATATCTTCCATACTGTACTACATATTCCAATATATAATATAAAAAGTTTTACCAAGAGTACATTTTAAGCCACACATGGTGGTTCATGCCTGTAATCCCAGTGCTTGGAAGGTTGAGGCAGGAGGATCATTACAAATTCAAGACCAGCCTGGCCTACAAAGTGAGCTCAAGTCCAGCCTGAAGTGCATAGTGCGAACTGTCTCAAAAAAGACCAAAAAAGTGTACATTATAATGTGCCCACTTCATCCTTTACTGATATTATACAACTTATTCTCTGTTCCTATAACTTGTGGTATTTTTGAGTCACTGGTTGATGTCTGTAGGGTTTTTTTTTCCATACTTGTGAAGCTTTCATGAAACTTAGTAAAACTTGTAGCCATTCTATCAATTTTCATATTTAAATTGGGAAACTTCTGTTAATTTCCATGTGACGCATCATTCACTCTAATTTATAAATTGTGTTTATTTGGCAGCATGCCATTAGGCAGAACATATCAGGCCTTTTGTATTAGCGAGTTCCTTGATTTGACCAACTAGGGCTGAAAAATCTTTAAGGGAACATATTGCTCGTACTAAACACATATACTCTTTCCTCTTCTCATTATTCTGAAATGATCCAGTATACTATGTGTCGTTTACACTGCATCAGGCATTATGAGTCATCTAGGGTTAATTTCATGGTCATGGGGGATGTGCATAAGCTGTGTGTAAGTATCAAAGCCTGCAACATCGTGCGTGGGCTTCAGCATCTGAGCATCTCAGTACTTAGGGAAAAATGCTGAAGTAAGACCTTCCCATCTGTGAGGGCCAGTGTGCAAAGCTCTGTGCTTCATCAGGAACTGCTGTACCCACTCGTACTTCTTATGGCTTTGGCACTTGTAACCCTTCCACAAGTTGGGAGAAAGTAATATTTTTAATAGTAAGAACTATAGAGAGAGAAAGAGGTAAAATACATTAAATGAAATGACCATAAATATAAGAGATGCTGCAATGGTTAATTTTGTGAATCAATTTTACTTCAACCTTCTATCCAGACATTTGATCAGATATTATCTAGATATCACCTCGAAGGCAGTATTTAATGAGGTTCCTATCTAAGCAAAGCAGCTTATCCTTCATTATATGCCCTCGTCTTACCTAATCACTTTGAGGGCTCTTGAAAACAAGAAGACTCAAAGAAGACGAAGATTCCTCCAGATCCCCTCAGCCACAAGCTGAACGCTAATTCTGCTATGGTCTCTCCAGCTTGATCAACAGAGTCTAGACTTCTCCACCCAGGTTCCTTAATATCTGTGTCTCTGCCTGTCTCTGCTCCTCAGTTTTTCTCTCCCTTCTCTTCTTTGCCTCTTGGTTCTATTTCTCTTGGAGAACTCAACTTATCCAGGAAGTGGTAGCATTCAAATGAACTTTAAGACATTTTGCAAGGGGGTGTCCTCATTATGAGAAAAGTGGCTTCATTGATTTCTATGATCATTTCTAATGCCCCTTCCTCACTTAAAATGACCTTGTTTCTAATCAGTACCTTCTTTGTGTGTCATGTAATTGGATACATTTACTTATAATTACTGACAAAGGCAGAGGCAGCTGACACGCAAAAGTAAATAGTACTGCTCAAAAATAATATATATGATGATACCTTTTTGGCAACTATATATTGCTGTAGCCTACATGTCATGATTTACATAGCCACCAAATTTGAATTTTCCAACATCCCAAGAAACATGTAGCATGTATTTTTATTATACCTTCAAACAAGGAAAATATGACAACAGTGATACACTATTAGTTAGGGAAAGAACTTGATCTACAGAATTCTTTTCTCTTTAGTGTAACCTCATTTTATATGAGGAATCAATCAATGAAAACTGAAACTCTATTAACTCAATTTTTCAAAATTCAGGCAAAGTTATATTGAAGAGTGACCTCCAAAATGATAGTGTTTAGAAATGCAGGAGATTACATTCAGATGGAATCTTTAGTTTGGAACTTTCTTGAGAGTTTTGTGCCTATTCCAGAAGAGACACTGCAACTACTCACTCACTCTCCCACCCTCCCCCTCAGGAAATCTGCTCAACCCCAGCCCCAACCCTAGACTGATCCTGTGAAGCACCTTCCAGGACTGCAAAAGATAAAACTACTTTGCTGGAGCCACTTGGTCTAAGACATAAATTGAACATCCCTGACCCAACCATTGAATCAATTGTCAAGAAATATTGAATTTTGGAGCACTTCGAATAATTGAATTAAGATAGTTTACTAATGACTGTGTTCCATTGAGTAAGAAAGCCTCAACTAAATTGGATCAGTATAGTTCTGTGTGAGGCTGAATGGTTTTACTGAAGACAGAAGACCACCCTGTGTAGGCTGGCATCTGAATTGAATGAAGGGAAATGAAGGAAGAATGTTTGCTTCAGTTTCGTCAGAGGAGCTCCATCTCTAGCTTCACTTTGGAACTCAAGGTCATCTCTTGGCTTCCAGCATAGACTCTGCTGCTCCTGATAGGGCCTCACCTAGGGCACTAGGGTGAGCTCCAGGCCTGCAGACTTTGATGTATACTTTGTTATCTCCAACATAGAGATAGCCCTTTTGTACTCTTCTAATCTGATTGCAGGTGGCCACTGTGGTCCTAGCTTGTGAATTCTTGTATTTATATACCCTTTATTAATTCTGTTTCTCTAGTGAACACTGATTGGTACATGTTATGGTTTGTGTCTAGTTGTCATCTCAAAGCCTAATACAGTCATTGGAGTGGCATCTAGAGTTTGTGATTAATTCAAGATCCAATGCAGGGATTTATGGGTGTGAGTGCTACACCAGCCCTAGGAGAGATATCCTTGCGTACAATACAGGGAACAGAGAGAGGCCTGCTAACCGCCACAACCACTGCTCCTCCCTTTTGGCTCTTGCTGTTTTGCTGTTTTCTGCTTCCATGAACTGCTGCCCTCTGCCATGTGCCACTCTTCCTTGGAGCCAGCCAAGTATGGACTGAAACCTCCACTCACTGTGAGCTAAATAAACCTTTCTTTTCTTAATTTCGGGTGTTGGTATTTTGTCCCAGCAATGAGAAAAAATTAACTAAGACAATACGCAATCTGAACTGGTAAAGTTTATACAAATGTTCCAGACTCTCAATGCCCCCTGTGACTAACACTGCTGGTCTCAAGTGCTTTATCTAAAATTGTATAACCTGTATTTTGTTACGGCAGTCCACACTGACTACACATTTAGTTACAAACTATTGGTACTGTCAATTTCCACATGCACTCAAAAATAATACATATGAGCCGGGCATGGTGGCGCATGCCTGTAATCCCAGCACTTGGGAGGCTGAGGCATGAGGATTGTTGTGAGTTCGAGACCAGCCTGAGCTATGAAGTGAGCTTAAGGCCAGCCTGAACTGCACAGTGAGACCCTGTCTCAAAAAGACAAAAAAAAAAAAAAAAAAAAAAAAAACATATGTTAACAAATACTAGTTTTCAAATAATATTGATGCTAAATTACATTTTGGAAAATAATGGGCATATACAGATGAAAGGCGTAAATCACAGTGTATGTAGACTGCATTTTAACCAAGCATATTCATATATGGAATACCAAATGAAACTTCCATGTTTCTATCCAGGGGTATCTTGAGTAGTATATATTTTCAAAGGAAATTTCTTGAAATCTCTCCACTTCCACTAATAATCATCAGGTTTAGGAAGGAATTGTCTAAAATTTACATTAGGAGCACAAATCAGATTTCACTTTTTCAATTTAAAATAGAAAATATTATTTAATAAAAGGTCTGTCTTAGTTCTTTTCTTGTTACTTAGTCAATGATAAAGAGGGAAGGTTTCATTTGCCTCACAGTTTGTAGTAGTTCAGTCCATCCCGGGCTAGCTCCAAGGCATGGAGGCACATGGTAGAGGGCAGCCGTTCGTGACAGCAGAAATCAGCAAAACAGCAAGAGCGGAAAGGGGCACATGACAGCGGACAAACAGCTCATGGCAGTTCACAGTAACCTTTCATGGCAAAACACAACAAAAGCAACAACAGAGGGAAAAGGAAAGCCCCTTTCTAGCCCTTATACTGCACACAGGTTGCCTACCCTGTGGCACAGTGTAGCACTCACACCCTTAATCCCAGCACTGGACTATGAATCAGTCGCAGTCTCCATACTCAGCCACCTCTGAGAAGCCCAAGCACATTAGCTGCACGAGGCTCGGGGGAAAGTCTAGACACAAACCATAACAAGGTCCTCCCAAAAAATGTTAATGTGAAGCATGAAATAAAAATGCAGTAGTTTTATTTTTCTTTCTTTCTTTCTTTCTTTCTTTCTTTCTTTCTTTCTTTCTTTCTTTCTTTCTTTCTTTCTTTCTTTCTTTCTTTCTTTCTTTCTTTTCTTTTTTTTTTTTTTTTTTGGAGGAACCGAGGATTGAACTCAGACCCTTGCACTTGCCAGGGAAGTGCTTATTCCACTGAGCCTTCTCTCCAGCTCCCAATAGTTTTACTTCTCAAATGCACTAGTTGTAAGAAATTAGTCTGAAATGAAGCATTAAAATCTCAGGATTACCTGTTTAATTATTTCTTTCTCTCTGGGTACTTCAAATGTAATCGAACACTATGTAAAAGCACCACTATAAAGAAATAAATTTATCAGAAAATGCACGTGTGAAAATACAGTATTAATGACAAATAGAAGAAAAAACAAACTTTTGAAGTTGCATTTAAGAATAATAATTATCAATCATGTGTGTTCAGCTACATTAATGGGTAAACTAGCTATTGTTTGAAATGTCAATAATGTGCTGTATGACTGTATTTATAATGCAGTACATATACTGGTACATATATACTGCATTATAAATACAGTCATATACACCTCATAATAGAAATGAAGCTATCACAGGCACCAGTTAAAAATTCTTGATGATGATCTCCTGTCTATTCAATGTACTGTAAGTAAAGCTGACCTTAAATATGAAGTCACAGCATAACCAACAAGCTTGGGGGGATGGGATACAGGAATGAATAAGATAATGAATAAGGTAAACTCTGAAACCACCCCTTTCTGTGTCCAGAGCCAGCCCCTGACTTCTCTTCGTGTCTGTTTCCCTATGCGGTGTCTCTCTTTCACCGCCTTGCTTAAGACAGATGTGAAGCGCTTGGAGTTCATTCTCTTCAGCCTTCCCTAAAAATGTTCATCTGGCAGAAGGTTTTTTTTTTTTTTTTTTGCGGAACTGGGAATTGAACTCAGGCCCTTGTGCTTGCCAGGGAAGCACTTATTCCACTGAGCCATCTCCCAGGCCCCAATATTCATCTTTCCTTTTTCTTCTAGGAAAACTAACTGTGTAGCTCTCCACCTCACAGTAATTTCTCAGACTGCCCAAAGATAGTCTAAGAAACCATTAAACAATCTAGTTGAATTTGATTAAATATATGTACCTCAGCCCTCTCCAAAATTCCAAGAAGAAAAGGGTTATGAAGTTACATGTTAAAAGGCCAATGAGATAGCTCAGCAGACTAAGTGCCTGTTTAGGCAAGCAGTTTGATCCCTGGCACCCAATGCTGCATCTGCCCCATCCCCAGGTACACTGAGCCAGCCACTGAAACTGGGTGTGGTTGTGCATGCCTGTAATCCCAGCTGGGGAGACTGAAACAGGAGGATCACTGTGAGTCCAAGCTGCATAGTGAGACCCTGTACAAAAAAATAATAATAATAATTTTAAAATATGTTGAGGATTAGGCAGGAGGATTGCTTTCCAGCTCAAGGCCACCTGCAATAGCTAGTGAATTCAAGGCCAGGCTAGCAACAGAGTGAAATCCTGTCTGAAAAATTAAATAAAACAAAAGAAAGTAAATGAAAAGGGAAAGTACATATTGAGCCAAATAATTTAATCTGTGTCATTTGTAAGAAAACCGGTGCATTTTGAAACCATAATGTCAAGTAAAGAAATCAAATCATAAGTTTAAATATCACATGGTTTCTCTTTTATGAAAGAAAGGGGAGAGGAAATCAGGAGACTAAAGGATGGAAGAATCGGACAGGAAGGGGACACCAAAACACTCATATGTGCTATGTCCAAGGCCCACTGCTCACAGCATAAGTAACCAAGCATGTGTTGCAAACACGTACTAAAAACAAATAAACAATAAAACGGTCTGAGCTACGCGAGAAAAATGATGTGTGGAAAGGATAATAGTTTCCTCGTGATCCCAGATCTGTGTTCTTTGTATAAATATTGTAAGTGTTATAAGTGCACTCCTATTAATAGCAAATACTTAATACAAGGAAAAATTACTTGTTTAGGTATAAAAACAGTTAACTATCCAAATTATATTCTGTGCACAGTTAAAGTTGGCACAGCAATTATTTGGGTTTTAATTCAAAACAGAAGACTGGTAGCAAAGAAAAAGAGGACAAAATTTGCTATTGAAATCTTTCAGTGTTTCTGTAATGTTTGAATACATATTGTTGTTTCATGCACTATGGAGGATTTAACAGTATCTTCATTAATTCTGTTTGTGTAAGCATGTTGGGTTTTCCTTATATACAAAGGCAAAACAAAATTGAAAAAAGATAAAGCCAAAGTGAAAAAAATCTATGAAATAACACAGTGTTAAGCAATAATGTTTTCAGAAGAAATCAAAGGAGAGAAGAGTAACTAAAAAGACTGAAAGAAAGATTAAAGGGAAAGGATTTAAAAATTAAACAGAAGGGGAAAGATTAAAGAAGCAAAAGCAAAGCAGCTGGATTTAAGAAACTATGCACAGGAAAGAAATGGGGGAATGACAGAGAATGACAAGTGCAAAGGAAAGGTGCTTGAAGTAACGGAGGGAAAAAGGCAGCGAAATAAAAGCAATTGCAGATGGATTTTAAGGCTTATGATAGGAAACATACAATATTAGCAGGTTTCTGACTTTTTTATCTTCCTTTCTTCTGTTACTGATAAAAAGAAAATTTATTCACAGAAAATTTAGCACAAAGCTCCAATGTTTCAATGTGTGGGGTTACAGCATGGCTTAGTACAGGGAGCACCATCCCTGGGCAGTCTTGTAACACTGCGCAAGTTACTTTAATCTGTCCCACGCCTCTCCATTAGGTAATTTACATATTGCAGCAACTCTCAAATAATTTTTTGAGTACTACAAATTGAACTCAGGACCTTGCACTTTCCAGACAGAGGCTTATGGTGCTGAGCTATTCCAGTCTCCCCCACGTATGCCCACAGCTGACTAACACCGTGACTTAATTTACAATCCATCACTCATTCTAATTTCCAAAACCATTAACTTACAATAGGGTGAAATCAAGATATATCATCATGGACAACATGAAACAAATAAATTCACTTTAAAATGATCAAAGGTAGTAGTTATCAATAATGATGGTGCCACTGGAAGTTTCAACAATTTGAATGAGCACTTCTATATTGTTATACATGATGACTCAACTCATCATATTCATGTGACTATCTACTGTACAAACACCTGGACACTTCCATAAACATTTATTCTAAGCTACGTTAGTGCATTTCATAGGTTCATCACAAGATGCAGAGTTGTCATGATACACATGCTATAAATAATGATAAATCATCATGTTAAGGACCATGACCTAAGGGTAGGAACTAAAAAAGAACTCACTAAGGTCAGAGGCCACAGGTGTGTAATGAATGTTTACAAAATGAGTAAAAAAGTATAAAGCATCTTCATTCCAACATGATGCACAGTCCTTTACCCATGGGTATGCTGCTTCTGTTGGGATATGGAAAATTCATTCCCTAAATAGAAACTAAAAAATGCTGATGAGATTGCTTCAAATTTATACTGTGCATTCTTTTGATTAAAATCTCCCTTCTAGTAACATTAGGGTCAATATAGCATTCATTAGTGAAACAAATAATGATATAAATAGTGTAATCTTGAAACTTTTGCATTAAAATTTTACTTATGTAAACATGTGAAATGCAATGTATTATTAACTACTGTACACATCACTCCAGGCTGTGTATGTTAGGCTGTTTTTAAAATATAGTAAGAAGTAATGCACAACCACTTGGGAAAAAATTGGAGATTTTTACAAAGATTAGAGTAGTCTTGTCTTAACCTTGTAATGATGCATTGCAAACTTGTGTCCACACAAAAACTAAGAACAGCAATGCTTACAGTAGCTCTACTTACAATTATCAAAACTTGGGAGCAGGCATCATGTATTTAATAGACAAACAGATAAATTGAAATATCTGTACAATAAAATGTTATTTGGTGATAAACAAACAAGGTTTCAAACCACAGAAAGAGGTACAGAGACCATAGATTCATGTTGTTAAGTTAATAAAATAAGTCTGTAAGCATATCATAGTAGTTCACCTGTATGGTGCTTTACAAAAAGCAAACTATAAGGACATAAATAAATTGAGGACTTTCTACAGGCTGAAAGGGTATTGGGGCAGAAGCCTTCATGAACGGTACAGCATAGGAGATCTGTAGCACAGTGAAACTCTTTGGCATCACTCAGGAATGTTGGCCATGTGGCACTCAGTATCTGCCAAGAGCTTAGAACTTAGAAACCTAACATGAGCACTGGACTTCAGGTAATAATGATCTATCAGCAGTATCATCATTGTAAAAGGATTTATTAATGTAAGATTTTAATAATAGGGAAAAGCATTTTGGTATTGGAGGACTGGAAGTCTACTTTCCATCCACTTTTTTCCCTGTGAACTCAAAACTATTCTTTAAAATAGTCTTATTAATAAAAAAGAATGAGTTAGTAAATCAGTTTACATGTTTATATTCCTTAAATTTTAAAATTCTTCATAGCAAACAGGCACCCTATGTGCTCATAGTTTTGTTCAGCTATCTAGCTACATAGGTAGCCAAAGTTTTTGTCCCCAGGAATGTCTCAAATCACACTCTTGGGAGGCAGGAAACTCATAGGTTTGGGGACAGGAAATATGTTCACTAGACCATGGGTCTCTTGGGATTTTTCAACTTTATTAAGACAGTGTTTCTTTCCTGCTATCTCCATGTAAATAGACACGTGATATGTCTCTGTGGAATCAGAATGGGATCTTATAATAAAAAGTACAAATTAAATGTGCTCACTTATTCACCATACATTTATTTCTTCTAGTTCCGTAAGTCAATTTTCTATACAAAAATGACAGATACAGGCAAAGACTTTCTGGATAGAGCCTCAATTACATAAGAAATAATACCAAAAATCAACAAATGGGAAAATGTAAAATTGCAGTGTTTTGAACAGCAAAGGAAACCCCACACAGTGAAGGCACCATTTACAAAACAAGAAAAAAAGCTTGTCCATGTACTTCTGAAACGCAGGACTAATATCTAGAATATATAAAGAATTCAAAAAGTAGAACCACCAAAATTACTCAAACCATACACTACTGAATCAGACATTTCTCAAAGAAATATATAAATATCTTAAGTATATGAAAAAATGTTCAGCATAACTGGGCATTAGAAAAATATAAATCAAAATAAACTGAGATCTCATTTTACTGTAATAAAGATGACTATCATTAAAGGCTTAAAATTAAACACTGCTGCTAAAGTTGAGATGAAGGAACATTGCTTGTGAAAATATAATTACCATAGAAACCTATATGAACATTCTTCAAAAAAGTAAAGATAGAAATTCTGATAGACACAGTTGTACCACTTCTTTATATCCTCCTAGAGTAGCTAAACATATCACAATACATAAAGCATATATATTACAGTGATAAGTACACCATATTCACATAAGGGCTGCATTCAGGAATTCGTCTACATGCCCACCAGAGGAATAATATCTACAATATATAAGGAATTTAAAGGCAATTAGATCCAATGAAAAATCAGATAAATTGATAAAGGATGTACATACGTGCAATGAAAGGAAGATAAACATCAGTTATTTGTGGGAAAATCAAGGCACCTTGAATCCACAATGCTCATAGAAGCAAATGAGATGCAAAAGCTGAAATACTGTGTGGTTTTACTCAATGAGGAACGCAAAATAGCCAGGGATGTATCTCCATGGCATAAGTGCCTGCTTAGCAAACACAGGTTTCTGAGTTCAATCCCTGGTACAAAAAAGAAAGAAAGAAAGAAAGAAAGAAAGAAAGAAAGAAAGAAAGAAAGGAAGGAAGGAAGGAAGGAAGGAAGGAAGGAAGGAAGGAAGGAAGGAAGGAAAAGAAAAGAAAAGAAAAGAAAAGAAAAGAAAAGAAAAGAAAAGAAAAGAAAAGAAAAGAAAAGAAAAGAAA